>JAGDQP010004278.1:0-86479 GCA_022664845.1 Lepisma saccharinum
GCTCCTCTGTACGACCTAACGTCCATTATGTTGGTGTGTCTTCGTCTGTCTACTAATACGTGATCGATCTGGTTGAGAGTTTTGCCGTCCGGAGATACCCATGTGTATTTGTGTATGTCTTTGTGTTCAAAGTACGTGCTCTTTACCGGTAAGTTTTTCGAAATCGCGAAAGTTATCAGTCTTTCTCCATTGTCGTTGGTCTTTTCGTGAAGACTGTATTTGCCTATAGTAGGTCCATATTTTTCTTCCCTCCCTACCTTTGCATTGAAATCACCCAACACAATTTTCGAATTATACTTCGGTAATCGGTCAGACAACATTTCTAGCTCATCGTAGAATATATCTTTGTCGTTATCAGTAGTCACCTCGGTCGGAGATATAGACGTTTAATAAAGCCGTGTTGCCCCATCGAGTACGTATCGTAACGTACGATAGTCTTTCGCTTAAGAACTCTATATTCAGAACCGCCCGTAGGATACTATTCTTAATGAGCAACCGTGTTCCGAAATCGTGAGACTGTGTTCCCCCGTAGTAGAATGTGTACTTGCCCTCTGGGATGCTATCTTGACCCTCCCACCGAACTTCTTGTATCGCTAATATGTCTAGCTCGTACTTCTTGGTCTCGCGTACCGCCAACTGTAGAGCGCCCGTTTGGTATAATGTTCGTACGTTCCACGTTCCTTTTCTAAGGTCTTTCTTAACGTATTTTGCAAACATTTTAGGGGAATATTATAACTGGGGGTTGCAAAGCAATAATTTTCAAAGGATTCATTAATCTGTTATTAACTTCCTAAACGAGCTTCTAAGGACTGACAGCCAGTTTTCAGTAAAGTAGGCTCCAAACCACTCTAATCAATTAACTTCAGTATGAACTAAAACCGTGACCACGAGCACAGAAAGTGAACGTGCTAACTTCTCGGCTATTCCAAGTTCTCATTTTCTTTAAGTAAAGAATATTGCAGCGCTTCGGAAGTGGAAATTACTACCCCATTCTGTGAATTGTTGTTATCATATTTTGTTGAATAATGAATGACCTTCGAGCATGCAATCCGGCAGGAATAGGGGAGGGTAGATGATGCAGGAAGATAACTGTAAGGGCCTAAGTTGAAGGTGCTATCCCAGAATTTGCCTGATGTTACGATGGTACTGAGGAAACACCATGGAGAAACCTTAATCAGCATGGTCGGATACTGGTATTGAACACACGGCTTCCCGAATGCTACGCCAATACCCTGCCACTGAGCTACGACAGCTCGGTTGAGATTTTACTTCGTGTCTTTCTTCTTCAGTTTGCGTGAATGGGATTCAATCTCGTCACATTTCGGTTACTTGTACAGCATGCTAACCTTCAAAGAACGACAATTGACAGTGTTCAACTCAATACTCCAAGACTAATGAGGTCACTGTGTGAGGTACGTTGCGTCATGCATCGTCCATTATAATGTAAAAATTAAAGACTCTTTCACATTCATTTCATTAATAGCAAATTAACAGGTATATATCTCGTCCTTCCCTGATACTTTCTCTAATATAAAAGGACCTAATATAGTTTTCGAATTACCTTCTGCATTCGAAACACTGCTTCCGAGAAGCAATCGGGCCTATAAACATGAATGTTTTGGTGATACTAGAACCATCAGATAAAAATGCATATTTCTCTGAAACAAGCTTTACGAAGTTCTCAGTTTAAGAAACAAAAGTCATTACCGATGGGATCATGTGCGTGTATATATTTTTGGTCCAAAACAGGGTTACCAGATTATTTTACCACTGTAATTTGAGCACTTCTAGCATAGAAATTACGCATCTCGATTTTTTTTTTCAAAGCATCTTTATTCTTGTTTGGGTGTCAGGAATTTGTCTGTGAAGTTTGGCTCACATATTAGGATACAACCTGTATATATATTAAAAATCCAATAATGCAATAACCTTGCAGATGAGGATAATATCGAAGATCTACAATAGCTATATCAATTGAAGAATATTTAAAAATAAAAACAATGAAAAGATACACAAACATGTTTCCCTTTAAAGGAACTCGCACATGTATTTCCAATTCATCCTGAGCCAAAGTTGCCTAAAGGTCTTAAAAACAAAGTTCGAAATTTAAGTGGATCTCCCGCATGCCGTAGAATGTTCTAACCATTACACTACAGAAACATGGCAAATTAGTTGAAGCTACTTAATTAAATAGCCGCACGTAGTGCAGTGTATTTATTAGAATGCCACTAGTGATGTTAGTGTGAGGGGCTAGGAATGCTCTGTATACAAAAAAACTTTCCGGCCCTATGATAGTTTATTAGTGAAACACCCCGTCGTCAACTAGCATGCCTGGGGCTGAGTCCGATACACAATAGTGACTGATTTTAATGTGTATCAGTAAGCGAACGAAGTCTCTCGTGAAAGTGAATAGCGTACGGTTGAAAATTGAATTATTCTACTGGTCACTGGAATCAATGAGTTTGTTTTTTATGTTGTAGAAAACAAGTGTAAGTAAATTGTTAAATGTACAATTTAGTGCGCCATCAAGGATGCATTAACAAATGCGAATCGATGCATTATACGTAAACGAAATGGGTAAGAGAATTTGCGAATCCTATAGCGGTGACTATAAGCGGAAGAAATGTAGACACAAAGGCAATAATCCTTGAAAATTGTCTGTAAAAGAACGCCCTTCCACCTTTTGTATTATTAGCATTCTTCTGACTTTGGACTAGTTCTAGTGTCTGAACTACGATCCACCTCTTCTGTGTATTAAATCATGAAGTATATCTCTCTTTCATATGAACTACTTTAGTTATTCTCGATAATAAATTATTAAATGTGGAACATCGATTCTCAGTATCGCGTCACGTGGATATGAAATATTAACTGTAGTTTCACATATTAAATTCTGTTGGTTCTCTTCGCAGAAACTAGTAATTAATGGACTTTAATCGAAGGAAGCTCTGTAATTAGAACACAGTTCTTCAGATGCTTCTTCATTTATACTTCTTTTCGTTAAACTCGTCTCCCGAATTTTCTTTCTAAATCATGCAAGAACTCAAAACAGTAAGTATATGTTTCATACCGTTTCCATCAACCATTATCGAAGTTCCTAGAATTCCAACGTAAATTAGTCGTATTGAATTAAACATTGCCTTCTCAAGGTCAAATATACAAGGTGATGTAGTAATAACATCGTCCTTTACTGCGACTTATGAAATAGTCCAATATTTACCATGTATAGCTTCTCAGACAAATGTCATCTATTATCTTGTTGCTAGCAAATAAAATTTTCTGTTTGATATTCATTCACCTACTTTATACAATTCTGATATTATTAGAAAATATAATGTAACATGTCCTTGTGTCTTCGATATGAAAATTAGAACGTATTTTCAATGCGAACATTTTCTGGAACTTTCTTCTTTACTTAGTACTATTAACGTCCGACTGATGTCTTTTTCTCGTGAACCGAAGATATATAATGTATCACATTGAAATAGTTTTACTCATTGTATCAACATTAATTAGCAACATAATTTCTAATTGGCACTCATAAAATTGGCATTAAAAATCTTATTTTATATGCTACAGTCTAGTAAGTTTTGACTTCAGCCCGTCACGATTATATCCTATGCATCTAGTAAAAATCCACAAATATCCATGTTTTGGCAGGTTTCGAACCCGAGACCTATTAGTCGTTGGCCTAAAGACTTAGACAGCACGTCTACACGGTCGGCTAATTGGCATTATCAACCAAGTACCATTCTCAAATGTATTACTCACCTATACTGCAAAACACGTTTTAGTTTTCAGCAATCGTTTCGTATGTCTCAGCTTATGACTGATTATGTACTCAAGAAAGTGATGTACACAGTTCAGTCAATGATTCAGAATTCCAATTTTGCATTGGGTAAATTCTATTACTACTAATATTGGTCCCAAAACGTTTCTACATCTGTAGGCAAATGTAAAGCGATTTAAAATTTGGAATAATGTTTCAAACACATTTGAATTTCATGTACGGCCTTTAGGAAACATTGGCTCAGTTTGGCTCTTCACATAGTATTTCTGAATCATGTCCACAATATTCCACAATGTATGTGTAGTACATGACGTCACATATGTGAATTTGATGCAAATATGGTAAATACAATTACAAGAAATATTTTGTAAGTTGAAACAAAAACTGACTTTTATCACCAGATTCACTTACACGCCTTGTAGTTTCCCAAGGCGAAGTTATATACAAACTTCTAAAGAGTGAATGGGATTGAAACACATTATATCCAAATACGAGAGGATTTTGTACCATTCACTAGGACCGTTTTTATATTTATATTTGACCCTTCACCTTACTACACTACAGATCGATCACAAATATGATTGCTCGAACAAGCACACCTCGGTTTACAACCAATTATGTGTTTCATTACTGACGTCAATTAACTGTTTATTATGTTAATTGACATATTTCTTTTTAAAAAGTCACAACCTTCTAAATATATTTAACACGAACTAGCTAATTTAAATTGAATTAATTTTGAATCTTATATATGACCTTCTGCCATATCTTGCTCAGGCCGATCGGGTAAGTGGAGGATGCTGAAGAAGGTAACGGCCAGGGTTTTACTGAGGTATCATCACAATATTCGCATGAGAAAACTGAGAAGAATTCTGGAAAATCTTTTATCGGGATGGCAGGGGGAGAATTCCGAACGAAAAACGACGGACCAAGGTGGTGGGTGTATTTAAAGTGAAATTCTAAAACTTATACGATTATGTAAAATGGTACTTTATTGGTTAAACCAATTTTACAAATCCTTGTGTAGAGCGTCCCGGGATTCGTAAGCATTCTTTGCTGGGCAAATAAGTTTTATGTCGTTTAAAACTTATTAGGACGTCTAAAATAGTGTCTATAAAATTTGAGCCTGTAGTCTCAAACAGGTTCAATAGAAATCAATGGGATATTAAAACAGAAAAATATATTTACAGTTAACGCCAAAAGTTTGTAACTAGTCGAAATATTTCTTCCCCAAATAATTTCGAATAGGTAGATAGATACCCCAGTAGCACACAAATGTGTTTAAACCGTTGATTTCTTGTTTTGTTCGTTGATTAAACGTTATCGGTTGAAAAAACACGTATAAATTTAAATCATATTTCAACATTGACTTGATATTGTTGAAAAGATGTTAATTCAAAGTGGAGGCAACTGTTATTTTCAACTATGGTATAAATTTAGTTTCATGGGATTATTTCTAATTTAATGAAATAGAATTTGTAATTAAAAGCTAATTTATTGCGAATAAATATTGTTTTGTGTTTTCTTTTGAATGTTGAAAACACGTTGACTTCCAACTTATATTCCAACGAAAATTTGATTTCGTTGATAGCCCATTAGTATGGCCTGTTTTTAACTATTATATTCAACTGTACCCTAGATTATATTTCCAAATTATTGTATAAAAATGTTCTTAAAAGTGAATAGAATAAAATCAACTACGTTTATCATGTTTATGTTGAAAACAAATTAAATTTTAAACCTTATTTCAACCAACATAGGGTAATGTTAACCGTTATTCACATTCAATGTAATTGGCAACATAACGGTATTCTGGTTTTGGAATCATGTGACTGATCATACTAACTGAGATTTTCCAGTGTGTCCCTCAGTTTCAGAAGGCGAATTGCGGGATGAAACCTTAAGAAACTCCCTGGCCGATACCTTCTCTATCCTCTATTTAACCCATTCCGGACACAGTCAAAGATGCCACAATGTTTTAAGTAAATTGAAAATTCAAATTCACAATAGAACTGTTCTTTTGTGGAACAGGGGACGCAGGAAAGTACCACAAAGCTAAAATGATGAGACAAAGGTGGAAGAAAGGCTTCCTATACTGGAGGTGCTTGGGAGGTGAAACAGCACACTACAGTATATTTTCCGTGAACCTTCTCATTAGTATCAAGCTGCGCATAATGTAATATTATACTCGCCAGGGTTGTGTGTGGTGCAACTGAATGATTCATGTAAAAGGGTCGAAAGCAGCTAGTGGCAGCCACCGCTCGTGGAGATCTGCGTGTGCCTGCCACAGCGGCTCGACCCACATACAAACATACTGATGAGGCAGAAAAACTTATAAATTTCTTTCTTCCATCATTGTTAGAATGTCCAAATATTTGCACATGAAATTTTGGCAACTCGAGAGCAATTATTTTGTGAGATATCGATGATATAATAGTCAGATAAGATATAAACGATAAAATGAATTTTATGGGTGGTAACAGCAAAATGGCTTATGCCTGTCGCGAATATAATAGTCAGATTCTTGTTTCTGAAGAGTGAAGAAAAACTGGAAACATACCCCTGTATTTGTAAAATGCTGAAGGACATGGAAAGCAATACATAGTGATGGATAATTGGTGAAAGGCGCTGTACACGGTCGCCATTTTGAAGTCCGCCATATTGAATCTAGATTGGTTTCCTTAGATGGGAAGGGGGTCGTGTAATATGTCATTCTGGGCTAGAATGTTACTGGAAACGCGTTTATGCAGTCCATTTTGCCGCAAATGTATTTTGTGAGACACAATGGTGTTTGACATTAGTATTTGCTAATTACGCAATAGACTGAAAACACCCATTTTGTTTTGAAATAATAAAGAAATTGAAACCTAAATGCATACAAATTATTCCTGATTATATTGTCATTTCGATATGCATTTGTATGCATTTAGTTTGCAAGTCTTTCATAATTTCAAAACAAAATGGGTGTTTTCAGAGTATTGCGTAGGTAGCCCATACTAATGTTAGACACCATTAGGACTCACAATAATACGTCTGCGGCAAAACTGACTTGAGAAACGTGTTTCCCGTAAATTTCTAGCCCAGAATGGCATACTACACAACCATTTTCCTATTCAAGGAAATCAATCGAGATTCAATATGGCGGACTTCAAAATGGCGGCCTTGAAGAACATACGATCTTACAGGTAGCACCTTCCACCCAGTACCCACTACTATGTATTTGATTTCCATTTCCTTCAGCATTTTAGAAATATAAGGATATTTTCACTCTTCAAGAATGTTACTTATGTCATCGATATCGCCCAAGATAATTGCTCTCAAGCTGCCAAAGTTTGCATACGTACATATATTGACATTCTAACAATGATGGAAGAAAGAAATTTAGAAGTTTTTTTTTCCTACCTATCAGAATGTTTCCTTGTCAGTAGTTTGTGCGAAAGTTCGTTAATTAGCCCCATGCATTTCTCGTCCCCGCGATTCGGTGGATCCACAGGGTGGTCTGTGTAAAAGCCTAATTAATGCTACAGAATCTTGCTTATTATATTTTACTGATACTAGTGGAAAAAATTAACTACAATAAAGAATTGTGGTGCTCGTCCTACGGAATATCCTAGACAGTCAATAAATGACTTCTCTCGCACTATTGAAATTCTAGCAATACTAAATTTTCTAGATATTAGTTATCTTAAATAAGAAAACGAAACTGTATTTATAATTGCACTTACTAATAGTCATACTTTATATATACTAAATTCAAATAGTGGAGTTAAACTCGATTTGAGGGGAAGTTATCTTTTTTAAAGGGCGGAGAGAGGGACCGTTCTTTTTGAGCGGAATTTCATTGAAGAAAACATTATGAATATCCGCTCTATGGAAGATGGGATCTATGGTAGTTCTTTTCAAATGGGAACGTATTTTTCAGAGTAATTGCAAAAAGCTCAGATTTTTTTTTGTGTTTTGAACATGCAAGCGACAGGCTAAAGTGTTAAAAATATAAACAAGAAGCAGAAAGAGGTATTTATTCATAAGTACAAAGGAAGGTAATGTTCTTGTGAATGAGAAAAATACAAAAAATCACTTCAGTGAAATTTTAACCTGCTAACTACCAGCTAGAGAGCCAACGTTTGATAACCTAGGCGAGACTGTCAACTGAGAGAGATCGCTCTCAGAATGGTCTCTTTCGACTCGCCAGATAATAGTTTAAAGAAATGTGAAAATAGTTCATGTATATATCTTATTTCTTACGCCTTCTGGTATGTTTTGTCACTGAGAGAAACTGTCGTGTCATCTCTTAACATTTATAACTAAAGGCATTTATAACTTCACAAAAGAATTTCGTCTTTTGATATCCTTCGCAGTAACAATTGATGGAAAACAAGCTTGCCTTATACCCTATACCCATAATGCATTGTGAATCAGTCTAAAATTATGAGTAATCGCTCTTTCAAGTTTGAAAAATAAATTGCACCCCAAAGCATTGGAATTAAATTTAATAATAATATCACAATTTTCTATCCAAAGCAAGAGTATATCGTTGAAAATTCTGTTTAAACGAATGTTCCCTCTTTCCGCTTCAATAAGACGAAATATTCCGTTCTTTCCAATTCAAAGTGCACTTTGCTAATATACTTTTGCTGTTATGTCTAATTTATAAACAAGAAAAATTCTCAATAGCACTTTTTCAGTATACCAAAGATAAGATAAAATTAATTGTATGAGCAAAAGAACACTATAGCTTACGCTCTTCCCGCAATATACCAAACCGTTTGATCAATAGGAGTTTCAAATATATTAAATAGTATTGAAAGAAAAGCAATAAGTTTGAATCTTAAAACGCGATGGAGCAGGACGCTCTTGATAACATCACATGAGTTAAGATACGATATACTTGTCAAACTTAGAAGATAATTGTCTAAACAGGTAATAACACAAATATGTGCAATGATATATTACTATTATAACATGAGTCATTGCAAACAGAGATAGTATAATTTCCCAAAAACTTTACAACAATCTGCAATGATTTACAGACTCTGTAGAGCTCTAGAAAAAAAAAAGAGTAAAAAAATGGTGGTCATGCTTTAGTAGAATAAATCTAGAAAGTACTTACCTAACTACATGTTTGTGTCTTTCTACCCAGTATTTTATAGCAGACCTTACGTACAGTTGCTGTTTCTTGGTTAGAACGTTTTCTCCAATATTTGCCTCATCGATTGCGTACGTCGCCGGAGGTTCTTTCAAGTGAGCAAAGTCGCTGAGGACCAACGACCGTTCCATATCCACACCCAAAGTCTCGGGATATACTCTGTTCCGTGCAGCTGTGTGGTAAGGAGGAGGCGTACCGTCAGTTTTTTCAATTATGTTAATTTCTGGCCACAATTCAGCTTTTCGTAAAGCCTCTGGATCTCTTCCTGCGCTGAGTTCCACTAGTGGAGTCATAATTTCTTTCAAATGTCTAAGTTGTTCGCAGGCATATATCAAGAAGGAGCAGAAGAGTACGTCTATAGAGTTTACTTGAAAGATGCAGAAAACCAACCAGTACAGCTGTTCAAAGATAGAAAACAAGCAATCACTTATTGGAATATATCAATTAGCATATTTAGTTTGTTAGAATCGAGACATAATACTGTACTCACAATACACAATACAACAAAATATGTTGCAGTTCACTTTAAAACGCTTACCTTCAGACTTTGATTACTTCTATTACATACATCATATAAGTCAGCTTATAATGGCTTCTGTACATTTTTAGCAAGGATCGGTGCAATAATAAGTGGTTTTACTAGCATTGGGAAGACTGATGATCCTGCATAGAATCCAGGTCGTCTCCGTGATGTCATAAGGGAAAAGCTTGTGAAGCGTCGTGTGAAAACGCCTTTGCCTAACGTTGTCGCTTTTGTATTGTTTTGGGAAGTTCGTGTGCCCTATCTTGGTATTCTATAGTGTAAGTACCTTATATTACCACCTTATGTACTGCATATGTAGGGTGGAAAAATTCATAGTAAAAACTCTAAGAAAAAAGTACGCACCAAGACAAGGAGAGGACGGGGACGCATAAGGTTGAAAATACCAAGAGATTTTATTTACTTACTTTATTTACTTTAAAACTCTGGGATAAGTTTCATTTTACTTTTGAAATACAAACAAATCCACATTCTATTGGAGAGGAGAGTGACCCCCCCAACCTGGCTCCGCCTCTGCGCTATTGTTCCATCTTGATTCACTAACTTCAGCACGGAACAATTCCATCCTCTAGTGGCGTAAATCTAAAGCTGTGTTAACAGTCCTGTAACTAGTATTTCTCAAACATTTTTTTTTAATATTTTTTCGCATTTACCTAAAAAAAATTACCGTCTTTCTACATTTCTACACTCTTCTTTCATTATGAAATGCTTTTGCTTAACAATGCTGTATCGGTGAACCAAAAGAAATTGCCGTTGCGGCGAGCGAGGAAATAAATAAATAGTGTCAAAGACTCTTGAAATTGTTTTTAAGAAAAGGAAAAATTTAAAGCTGCTTCTGTTATAAAGGAATATATTTAAGCGTACAAATAACGATGTATCAAAATAAGAGTAGAAAGTTGTTTTTTTAGGAGGGGTACAAGGCAGTGGCGACGAATGATAAAATTAGAGGTTATAGACATACACACCCCAAGAATTTCATATTTCCTAAGAAAAAACATATGGAGGGAAATTGTTTCCTTCCCTTTCCTCCTTAAACGCCGCTCATGATATCAGAGATGGCGTGAGTCAAAGAATAAGTGACACACTACCAGCCGTGACCCACTAATTGCTAGAGCTTTCTTAACTCATGATCTACCTGAATTCAATCTTCAAACATCATTGACTGGGACCCACGACCCACCATAACTAATTCGGCCCTCAACCCACTGGATGCCTTTTTTGGCCCATGACAAATGACCTCAGGGTTCAGATATCGCATTTTCTTCTCCATCCAGGGACCACAGGTTCTAGCTTAGAACGTCGCTTAAGGAAACATGCAGGGTGACACACTACCCGCCGTGGCCAGAGATGGAGTGGGTCCGGAGACGTAGGTCAAATAAATTTTCCTAACTGAAGTTTTAAGCTAGACTCTATGGTCTGTGTATGGAAAGAAAATGGGACTGCGAAGACACGTTTGTTATTGGCCGAAAGACACTTTCAGTAGGTTGAGGGTCCAATTGGTGATAGTTGATGGTGGGTCGTGGGTCAAGCGTTGGGTCACAATCCATTATGTATGGTGGTTGAAGATTGAATTACGGTAGGTTGTGGTTTAAGAAAGCTCTAGGAGGTTGTGGGTTATTCCCGCGGTGCCGGGGAGCATCCATTTTGGGGGGTCCCTTTCCTCTAAGGTTAATGTACTAAGATTAGACTGGGGCACCTTAATCTGATATTGCGGGGACTTTATATTCTGCTTTTGCGAGGGGATGCAACTTTCCACCACAACACTGGCACGACCACAGGATTTGTTTCAGGAGAGGGGGCAAAAGATGCACAAACTAAGAGTTCTTGCAACACTTATAAAAAATAATGAATTATAATTGGAAAACAAATGTATTGACAACTCGATAAAAAATTAGCTGCATTGAAATGTTGTGTAACACAAAAGTACTTGTGTGAACAGGAACGGCGCTAACTTCCCACAGTTATGGAGGGGGGCACGGGACGGGCATAAGATTGAGTTGGGGGGCAATTCAGACATAATACAAACTGTGTACTAATAAAACAAAATATTACATGTTATCTACAATTTCTGAGGTACACAAGAAGGGGACCGAGGGAAAATTTATAGGGAGCACGTTCCCCCCCCTGGCGCCGTCCCTTGTAACAGGCTATACAATTTTACAATTTCAAAAATCCAGGTGGGACAAGGCAATGAATGTCCCCCTCCCTCTTTCCCATTGCGGGCGTCCACTAGACTGGATACACATTTGATTGGTAGCTATACAAATTGAGCTCGTACTTACTTGTTTCCACTGTTTCGGTCTGCAACTGTGTTCTTTCTTTTAAATTTTAATAGCTCAAACAATGTTTGCTGTCGCTTCATCACCGTCTAAACTAAACTCACCCAAATCAAAATAAGAAATGTTGAGAACTTGAATGAGGATTGAACATATTCCCAGTCAGTTAACTAGGTACCCACTGTTTCAGGTAGATTGACAGAAGTTTATGCGCTACAATCAAAATAAGTTTACTCTAGTGGATTAAATGTGAACAATTGAGCTATTTCCTTTTTCTCGTCTCTGTATTAGTGAGAATAATAATATATTTTAAAAATATATATGTATATTTTTAATAGTAGACTTTTTTTTCTTTGGTTTCTTTGTGCTTAACAATGTTATAATAAATCAAAGAAACCGCACTCTTGACTTATGGAAAAAGAGAGACGGAAATAACAATTGGTTGAAAAAAAAAACATTTCTTTCAGACGCTCTCAACTATATATAATTACTAAAACAATTGTTTACAATGAATAAAAGCATGTATAACGAAAATTCAAAGCTGTTTTAGCGTTAAATGTTGAGGCTCAGAAATAACATGTAGCCTATGTTTGCCCCCTCTTGCCCCCCGCAAAATTGATGTCTGGCCAGAGTTCCCTGTGGTTGCGCCACCTTTCTAAAACAGAGTACGTAAACGGACAAGGTCATTCTTGTCAGTGTTCATGTAACTTCCGCAACGAAAAGATCTTCCGTATTCATTTGGGGTTATAATATATCCCCATGCCCCTAGTAACGTGTATAATAATAAGTTTTGATACGTAAAGTGATACGTACTAGAATTACAATTTTAGATTCTGAAAAAATAATTTAAAAAAGGATTTTAAAAAAAACAAAGCAAAGAAAAATAGACTAAAAAGTAAAAAATAATAAATTTATGAATCGGAAAATCAAGGCGTGGGAGCTCTTGCTTACCTTATCATAAATCATAATATCTAAGAGCCCCCAGGCTTTTATTTTCCGATTCATAAGTTTATTTATTTATTTATTTTTACTTTTTAGTCAATTTTTCCTTGCTTGGAAAAAGGCTTGTTTTCTAAACACTCTTTTTCTCAATTAATTTTTGAAATCCCTCTTTAATTTGTTTTATTTTTTTATTCTTTTCGGGTTATTTCGAAGTTCATACTTTTTCTCCAGATAATATTTTGTGTCCCAAATCCTAAAATGTTCTGCAACCTGCCAAACCCAGCCGCGGTGCAGGCTAGCATTTATTTTAGGATAACGAAGTCAGTAACAACAAAATATTAAACTATGTTAAATAAATATATACATATATAGAAATATATGAAAGTGACAATGTGATATTGCACTATTACCCGACTTACGTCGCTGTGCACAATTTAATTCTTGTATGACATCGGGAAATGAGGTAAATTAATGTTGAAAATTGGTACCAAAGATAAAACATGATTACAAAGTAAATTAATAAAAATCGTGTAATAATAAAAAAAAACAGCTTAATGTTATTAATATTAACCTAGTGAATTCATTAACTTGAATGTTAGGGTTTTTTTTTTCAAAAGATAAACTTAATTTGGGGATGAATATACCCCCACGCTCTTACTGGCGTAATGAAGCCAAGCCTGCCTGTAATATTGAAAATACAACTATTGTTGTCACATTTTTAATGTTTCAACTGTTAAAATATATTCAACTGAAAATACAAAACTACTTTTTATAAATTTGAATATTACTTTGTTCCAAATGATAAATTCAATTTGAGGGTAAAATATACCTCCACGCGCCTACTAGTCGGAACGAAACAGGCGTCCTTGGTTGAAGGTTAAGGACGATAATATTATTATTGTGGCACTAAGACCCGAACTTTGACTGCATCCCAAGTTGTGACCTGACAAGCGTCCGATAAGCTGACCAATCCATAATATTGTTTCCCGGATTTAGTCAATAATTTATGCTGTTGCAAAAGTCTTATAGATTCTTAAGATCGTTGACTAATTTTCTCTTCACTGTGATACACAGACAAAGTGGACCAAGAAATGATCTACTATTTCTAAAGCGGAAACCAATATGTGTTAACTGTATAACATTAAAAATAAACATATCAAATAAGCATAGTCATAAAAGTGTATCCCGTATTGAGAACCTGTTTAAAATTCCAACCGTTTTGTCTGGTAATTCCTTCCAAAAATTATAAAATAAATTGTTCATCTCTCAAACGAACAAAACATTTGTTACTTTCTGAAAATTTTGCTAAGAAATACGCTAAAAAGCGTTGTAGCGTATAATGCTGTGCATTGTAACCCAATCGAATTTACGGTGATGTTTTGTACAAAATCCAGTAAGTCCTTCATGTTTGAGCATTCTTGTTGTATTATTTTGTATGTAAAAGTAATTTCTTTTTATTATCAGATACGCTTGTATACACACTTACGCTAAGTAACTATTTGGGGCATTTACATTGATGCCGCAGTAACGTGAACACTGTCCGTCTTATGACAATTTGGTTGCCTTCTTCGTACTCACAGTTGCCGATTTAGTAAAGAGCACAATCTATTATCAAATTTACATTAAAAAAACAAACAAAAAAAAACGTTGACTGGTGTAGTTAGCTAGTTAATATACCGAAGTTAAACGTCTACCGATGGAATTTGAATTTAATGCTAATGTCTTAAGGCAACATTGGTTCAGCCGTTGACTGATGGAAAATCAATCACGTATCATTTAATGTTTGCATCGAAATTATTTAATATACAGGACGGACAAAAATTAATGGTCAAAACTGAAGGAGCAAAAGATTCTCATCAAAATAGGGGGAAAAAAATATTTATCATCTCTTGAATTCCAATTAGATTCGCAACTTCATGCTTTCGAAAGCATGAAAAAATGTACTTTTCATCTTGTTACATTGTTTTCTTTAGTTCACAATGGCTTGTGGTGTCATCATCTGGCAATATTAATTTAGCTCATTTCGCGGCGTCATACAATGATGAAATTTTGCACAGAAAATTAAGTCGGATCACAACACAATAATACACATAGTAAGACGGAAATGATTTGATAGCTGAGCCCCATTTATTTGCACTGTTTCCAGCAATCAAGTGATTATGGTCGGATTATAGTTTCACATATTAATATATATTTGTATATTTTAAAATAATATTTGATTATATTTTTAATATGAACTTTTATATCCTAAAGTCAGTACTAGCCTGCAATGATGTTGCGTTTCCCTGGTTGCATAATACTTTAGGATTTGGTATTAGCTTCAGAGAAATATCCAAACATCAAAATAACTGAAAGAAAATAATAACAAAAATCTTTTCAAACACCAATTTTTCTTAAACAATTTGTACTAACAAGTAAAAATATATTTTAAGTACGACTAAAACGAAAAGCATGTGACGCGCCAACTAAAGAATGTATAAAGTGTCTGTATACGAGAGCGCGTCGCATGCTTTCCGTTTTAGTGGTGCAGAAAGAAAATTATATTTTCTACTTTTTTAGTACGAATTGTTTAAGAAAAGTATGTATTTATAAAGTCTTTTTTTATTTTTTTTATTTCCAATATCGCTAACACTTAACTTGATGGGACACGCTAGAGTCAAAGACTTTCATGCTCTATATTTTCATATTTCTAAGTTGTACAAAAGTTGGAAAATGGATGCCAGAAATTTTCAGAAGTAAAAGTATGTCGAAAAGTTCATGAATTGTACTACTTCCGAGCAGGTAACAATAATTAATTTGAAGCAAGTCGGTATCTCACACAGATTCTCTTTGCTGATAACAAACAGGATTAAAATTTACGTATATTCGACGAACGAATGATTTAGTTATCAATGATAGGGAACATCATTGTCAAGCCGGACAGTTCAGTTGACACAGCGTTCACAATATTCTAAACACGCATTTGCATCTGATCGTCTGAATTCATTTGTACGGTTGTATTCTGGAATTTGACATCTGTCTATGTATATATATATATATATATATATATATATATATATATATATATATATATATATATAAACAAAAGGTGTTCAACGAGAATGATGAACTATGATTGCTTTGTAAAATGAATGTTCATGTTTTGAAACTTGGAGCAGGAAATTTTGAGGTTAGATTTTGAGGAAATTTTGATTGGTTCCAAAATAGCATGTTAAAAATAATTTTGACTTTTCGAAAGAAATTGTCATGCACAGTTGCATGAAAACAGGATTACAAAGATTTTACTCTGTAGAATTTATAAGAGGCTGCCATTGCTCGGTCGTATATTGGTTATTTACAGTATAAACATGAGCAGTATAGTGTACAACATGTGGAGATAGTCAGAATATGAAACTGGAAAGAAACACAAAACATTTATATTGTTATCCTTTCAATTATATTTAAATGTTGAGCAGCCAGCTATGTATAACCCCGGAACATGTCTGGTCATTTTCGTCGGCGATCACTTTTTTAAGAGTAGGACTGGGGATGGTAGCAAGGCAAGGCTTCATTTCAATTGAATGCATGCGTAAAGGAATAGTATTTAGTAAATTAGCATTCTGTGCTGGAGTTCTAACTTGCTTCCAGAACGGTTTATATTATGAATTAATTCTCCGTTTGCATACGAACATATTTCTAGGTAGGTATAAATATTATTAATTATATCTGACATTTACTCAACGTAATTTTATTTTTCTGCACTATGACATAATTAATTATTTTGTTTAAGCATTGCACCCTATTCAAATTTTTTTTGTCTCCCTAATCTTAACCAAATGGTTTTAAATAGAATTAAAAAATAAGAATGTAAAGGTATGCTTTGGACTGTATACCAGGACGTACTTTTTAGCTTGGAGATGAATAGGTGCCTTGGAGCCCTGCACTTTCAGCAAAATATTAATAATACAAATCTCGAGTAATATAACAAAAAAAAAGAGACTATGACTATTATATGGCTTTTATTATGAATTAGTAAATTTTCCAACCACTGCTGTAGTCTTCGAACTTTCCCCACTGGTCGTTTGTATCTCGTCACACTAACCACTCATCTACGGAGTCGTCTTCAGAATCTCTACTTTTTTACTGTACCTTTCAAGTTATGAGAACTTTATCTGTAGATAAAGGCTTCCGTATAGTTTTCAACGTAGGCGCCACAAATCTAGATCCGTGGGCTCTATAACATGTTGAGTTGACGATGAAGACACGTATAATTGAAACATACATTTAACATTGTATATCCCCATCTGTTCAACGGTTTAGCTGGCGTTTATTATTGGTTGAAAAGATAATTAAACGAACAATTAGAATAAACGTTAGATTCAAAGTAAAATGTGGACGATGAACAAAAAATATTTTCAAAACATTAATAGAGATAAAGTTGGAAATTTAATGAAAATGCCTTTAAAATAAACACTAATAAACATGTCTTAAAATAAGGCAATCTGAATAACCATTCGTACAGCGGTTAAATTTCGTTTTGAAAGGGGTGAAAATGTTTCGTACACAAGGGCAAACTGATAAACAAAAGCTCAATCGAGATATTACAAAAGAGCCACTAACAGATAACCAAAGGCCGTCGTAATAATTGGCGTTGTGGCGCGTGAGCCTCAAAAGACACATTTCTAGGGTCTTCAATACCCCACACGGTAGTGGGTCTTAAAAATAATTTGTAAGGGGCTTTGGTATACTCATAAGGTCTCAAAATACAAAGAGCCTTAATTCATTAAATCAATGTGCACTTACTACGAAATTTTGCATAACTCATTCTTACGATTTGTGACTGCCGTAAAGTAGACTTACTGAGACCATAACTTCAGCACGGCGAAGCTGGTCATAACAAATATTAAAATACCTTTTATTGGAAGGCCGGCATTACCCTAACGTAACCAGCTATAACAAAAGTGTATTAACTGGTCTTCTTTAAGTTTCAAAAATAAAAGAGATGACTGAATTACCGTGTTTCCAGCCTATACAGTCCACTCCTGTTAGTACGTTTCAAAAATACTATAGTATTAAATTTGTATTTCTCAATAAATATATGTTGCCTCTAGCGCGTATGAAGCAAAATCGTGTCATAGTTGAAAAGGAAAGTTGGAATCACGTCAATAGGCCCCTATGGCTCAATGTTTAAAGCGCTCACATCTGGCCCTTGGGGTCGTCGGTTCAATTCATGTTTGTGCCATGTGTGCTTTGTGGTGGACAAATACAGTGTGCGTGGGTTTTCTTGGGATTGTCCCGTTTCCTCCCACTTTCTTCATTCCACCAATCATCCCATCATCAACCATCCAGGATGAGCCAAAATTGTCTAAAGGCCTGAAAAATTAAATTCAAGTTGAAAACACCTCACATTAACGATCTACCAACGAAATTATATATTAGTTAAAATTCAATCTGTTTTCAACAAGCAAACAGGAACATGAAAATGAAGTTAATTTCTTTCTGTTCGCTTCTAAGCACAGTTTTTATACAATTACTTTTAGAAACACATATCAAATGTAATCTAGAGCATAGTTCAATATAATAGCTAAACACACTTCACATTAGCATCCTTTCAAAGAAATCAAACCTTTGTTGAAATTTAGGTTGAAATTCAACGTGTTTTCAACATATTAAAGTGACTAGAAAATAATTATTATTGGCATTCAATTAGCTTATAATTACAAATTTTATTCTATTAAATTAGAAAGAATCCCATGATAGAAAATATATACCATAGTTGAAGCTAACAGTTGAATGCACGGCGTATTAAGTTAATACGCCAAGGGATATCAACGAGTCGAGTCGAGTCGGTGCTCAGTACCTACTCGAGTCGAGTCGAGTCAGTGGTCACAACTGCTCGAGTCGAATCGAGTCGGTGCTCACTATGTGCCCGAGTTGAGTCGAGTCGGCGTTCACTATGTGCTCGAGCCGAATCGAGTCGACGCTGATTGTGTGCTCGAGTCGAGTTGAGTCGGCGCTCAGTAGCTGCTCGAGTCGAGTAGAATCAGTACTCAGAACTGCTCGAGTCTAACCGAGTCACTGCTCAGAGAAACTCACGCTGTGACTTGGTTACAGCGAGTCGAGCTCGAGCGAAGACCCGACGCGAGCGTTAGACTCGCCGCTCGAACCGAGCGGATTGACATAACCGTCAGAAAAGGTGTCAGTGGACTATGTCATAGTAATGCAAAGTTACCTCATAATTTATACACAGCTATCTCGGTTTTCTAGTTGTTCAGTTATTTGAGAAATCCTAGAACAACAAATTATGTTGACCAAGAGATCAATAAACTAACTTCACATCGACTTTCATGATGTCTATTATAATTGTGTCCAAGGTTAGTAGGAAAGAAAAAGCAGTGAAACTAAATTAACATAAAAAAATAATAAACAACTTTCTAAAGACATTCTTTTCTTAATCAATTCGTACTAATAAGTAAGCAAATAATTTTCTTTATGCATGACCAAAAAGAAAATAATGGGGTGCGCTCTTATATACAGTAACTTAATTTATTCTTGAAATGACGCGCCCCATTCTTTTGTTTTAGTCATGGGTAAACAAAATTATATTTTACTTTTTAGTACGAATTGATTAAGGAAAGAATGTTTTTAAAAATGATTTTTTTTATATATTTCGATGTGAACGACTCGGTCAGATTCGAGTCGAGTTGAGTCAGTGGTCACAACTGCTCGAGTCTAGTCGAGTCGGCGCTCACTATGTGCTCGAGTCAAGTCGAGTCAGCGTTCAGTAGCTGCTCGAGTCGAGTCGAGTCGAGTCGGTACTCTCAGAGAGACTCATGCTGCGACTCGGTTACAAGGAGTCGAGCTTGAGCAACGACTCGATTCGAGCGTTAGACTCGCCGCTCTAATTTAGAGATTGACATCTTAACAACAATATCAAGATTTTGTTGAAATATGATTTAAAATTAAAACGAATTTTTGTGAACCGATGACGGTTAATCATCAAAATAAACCAAAAATCGACGCTCAAACACATTTGTGTGATACTAGAGATTTAAATATTAACCTTTTTGGTACGCAACCACACATTAAAAACATGCTCGGTAAAGGGATTTGTTTTGAGATATCGACTGGCCGCAAATGAATCATTGTCACCTGCTGGAAACTCATATTATTCAGAGGCCCCGAAACCTTTTTGTCATCGGTTCAAATTAGCTTAGCAGGAAGAGAGCCAAGGCTGCTTTATTCAGAATCAGATCATAAATAATAGATAAGTTTCTAATATTAATTATTCTGCACACTGTATTAGTAACAGGAAATTTAATAGAAAGTAGATATGTACTTTAATACAAGTACATATCTGTATAATATTCAAGGACGAAACTACAATATAATCAACAATTCTTTGTATTTTTTTTTTTTATAATCATAAAATATGCCGAAAATGCCACTAACCATTAGTACTTAAAGTCATCCCATTGGTATATAAAACGCCTTACTAACCTTACTGGGGCTGAACAATGCCCTGGTGGGAGAAGTGGAGGTCTTGTACGCAAAGGAAGCCGTGAGTACATGCCGCAATCCTGCTTCATTGACAGGGGATTTACTACGAATATCCATGGAATGGTAGAGGAGACAATCTATTGTCCCAACGTTCGGGAATTATGGTGGATGGCGCATTGTTTCGCAGCCAAGCCGCTGTATGGTGTCAGTGGCTTCCCGCGCACATGCGGTCTTGCATTGTCAGCAATGAAGAGTACACTTTTGTGATTTACTAATTCTGTCTCATTCTGCTGCAGTGACTGTTGAACGTGTTCCAACTGCAACGAGTACAGATCCGCAGTAGTTGTTTGACCTTGCGTAGTGCGTCACTCGTGACTAGTCCACCAGATACAGAATATGATCTTTAAAGAGTGTTGAGATGGTCCTGTGCTGTGAGGCACAGTGTTCCGCGGTGACAACCAATGTCTGACACACTTGAAAGTCTAATAAAGGGCTCACTTTTTGTCACTGGTGAGTACTGGATCGAATATGGGTGTGTTGTAGTGCCAAAGAAGCAACGACACATAATCTTTTACTCGTTGGTCTTTTCTGACTTCTGGCATTGTGTGGGGTGTCCACTTACTCAACTTGTACACTTTCCATATGAGGTGCTGGTGAAATCTGCCATCATAAACCAGAAGTGCTTGACAAATTGACGTCCTGCTTTATGGCTGCTTTCGAAGCCTCGTAATTCAGAATCTGTTAGCTCCCACTGCGACCCCAATAGCACATGCACGTTGGCCGCTCATGGGACCGATATCGCCTCATATCGTTGATGTGCGCGGAAGAGCGGACAGCTTGAACCCATGTCGATCGATGTGGGATCGACATCGATTATCGGTATCACTAATTTACCTATTATCTAAAGCTATAGTAAGTATTGCGCAAATAATAAGTCGATTTTCTACAAAACATTCTGTTCATAATGAATAAATTAAAATTAAGAAAATAGAGCACACGTCATGGAACCATATATCTATGTTGATCAATATCGGTCCCTATGGGCAAAACGACGTTTATTCAAACGATGTTATATCCCTCTGGTGATAAAATATAAAACTTCATGTTGTTGTCAGTACGCTGCCAGTTTTGTTTGGTGAAGCATGTTAAAGTGTAGAAATAACACATACTTTCACGGGAAGGATATAGGCAAACAAAGTATTAAAGTTGATTGTGTTTTTCCCAAGGATACTTTGATCACTGTAAGTACATAGACAAACCAATATATATATATAGTACTACTTATTATGTATGTTATCGTACACCGCCAGAACCGGGGGACATTTTACATTTTTTTTTCTTTTGTACGGTAGAAAATAGCATATTTTCTCCAGTGTGTGTGGTTGTTAAGAGATGTTCCTCTTAGTAGGAGGATAAGTTAAAGTTAGATTTCTTTACATATGTTTTACATAATTTCCTTCAGTTGAAGCTGTTTCATTGTAATCAAGGCCATTGTACTCTTAACTTCTTGGCAAAAAAGAAGAAGAAGTTGAAAGCAGAAGAGATTTGAAACGATGAAAATGAAGCGGAACTACAAATGTTTGCATGAACGCAACACCGAAAATAACATTATTTTACAAACTAACAGTGGTTGACAAATTTTACAGTCCATTAGCACAGCTAAGTGATGTAACTTCAGCTACAGAAAATAGTATTCTTTACAAGTACTATATTTCTTTTTACAATTTCTAACGTGTTTTATTATTGCATGTTGGTTTGTCTATATTGGTGGTCCTATATAAAAAAGGGGCATTTCTTTTTAAAAAATAGTAAAAAATCAGAATTACATTATGTTCACAATGTCAATGACCGATCGATGTCGATACCCGATATTAAGCAATGTCCATGATCGATGCCAATCGATATCGTTGACCGATATTGGCCACGATGTTTGCAATCAAATATAAGGCCCATGTCGTTGAGCTATATCGATCGATGTCTTAAAATCCAATATGCCAATATCGGCCGACGTGGATATGCTACTTGGGGAGGTTCATCACATTGGAACAAAGCTCCCTATCTGAGATACTCTAACGAATGCAATGTCTCGCGGTCCGTTTATTCACTGTATTATCCTCAAATGCTTGACATATTTGACGGTTTGATTCGTCTGCAGATGTTCAACTCATAAAACAGACCACCGTAAACGAATTTTTGCGACACCTCCATTTGTCGCCACTACTCTAGATATGACTGATGTGTGCGCAGACCAGCTGTCTTGGTCACTGCCAATGTTTCCACTCCCACGCTGATCGTTTTTCCAGCACCTGAGGCACTTTTTTTCCGAATCAGTGATAACGTCGTCTCATGTGATTTCAGGAACGGCAAGAACATGTTTGGTTACCCTGTACATCAGTTATTTAAAATTATTTTATTATTTAGATACAAAATAGAATTAAGTCACTTTTACTTGTTTCCCGATCAGTCATAATCGCTACGCGGGCCATAGGTTGGAGACCCCTCATCTAGTTCTTGAACATCTTGGCCTACTTTTACTACAGAGAAAATCTACGATCCCATAGTTTTTTTGAGATGTCACTTGGCCAGCCATTGCATAATTTCGGAATAAGCATTTTGGGTTTGAGTAAGATGGACGTCTTTGGTGTTTGTATGACACATCAGGGATACTCTTCGTGGTATTGTACATATTAACTTAAAAGATTAATTTTCCTAGTGTTTTGGAAACTATTAGCTTCGAAACGACAAAAGCAATTTTTTACTTATTTTGAAGAGAATTTCTGTCTTCTACTGGTTTGACCAATAATATTTGCCTACCCTATAAAAGGAAGAGGGTAAGAAGTTTATTGTGTAATTTGAAGCTATGTTGGCTAATGTAATAGCTGATTAGCACTATCAAACAGAAACGATCCAGTTGTGTTCTCTCTCTCTGAATACTCAGTAAAAATAAATGCTTTCATAAAATTAAAAAGAAAATAATCTTATTGGTACATCGAGAAACAAATGAGGTATCATCATTCTTGTTTCACTTATAACGAGAGCACCAGTTTGAAAATAAGATCAGTACTAGGTTTATGCATAAGTAATTTCCGGTTTACCTAAGATATGACGCCAGCGAAAAGTACGCAGCATATTCATTTGACACATACGTTATTTTGTTCGTCTGACATTAAACTACACACACACACAAGTTGAGTCCGCCAAACACTAGCGTCTTTGTTTTATCGTTCAGTGATCATGTCGAAGTTTGTGCCTGAAAAAGAACATTTGCGGCACGCATTGCTTTTCTTATTTAATCAAAAGAAAAAGGCTGTTGAAAGTCATCGTGTGCTGGTATAAACATGTGGTGAACACGCTCCATCGATTAGAACATGTGATACATGATTTCGACTATTTGAAAGTGGTGATTTCAATGTGAAAGACAGCGCTCTGGTAGACCACAAAAGTGCGAAAACGAACAATTGCAGGTGTTATTGACCCAACTCAAACTCAACAGCAATTGGCAAAAGCATTAAATGTGTCACAAGAAACAATCAGCAGACGTTTACGAGCAATGGGGAAGATCAATAAACTGGGTAAATGGATCCCACACATATTTGAATGAACGTCAAATGGAAAATTGCAAAGTCACTTGTGAAATGCTGCTTCAACGCCACGGAAGAAAATCCTTTTTGTATCGAATTGTGACCAGTGACGAAAAATGGATTTATTTTGAAAACCCGAAGCGGAAAAAATCGTGGCTTTCACCTGGCGAAGTCGGTCCTTCAACACCAAGGCCAAATCACTTCGGCAAGAAGACCATGCTTTGTGTCTGGTGGGACCAGAGCGCTATTGTGAATTATGAACTCTTGAAGCCCGACGAAACCGTTAACGCACAACGCTTCGCCAACAAATGATTAATTTAAATCATGCATTGATCGAAAGACGCCCGAAATGGGCCCAAGGACATGGCCAAGTGATTGTGTTACACGACAATGCGCCGTCTTACACAGCAAAACCAGTGAAAGACAGCTTGAAATCGCTTGGATGGGACATCCATCCGCACCCGCCGTACTCCCCAGACCTGGCGCCATCTGGCTATCACCTCTTCGCATCAATGGGGCACGATATCGCAGAGCAGCACTTCAGCAATTTCGAAGACGTTGGAAAATAGCTCGACGAATGGTTTGCCGCAAAAGACAAGCAGTTTTTCTGGCATGGTATGCATCAATTACCTGAAAGATGGGCGAAATGTGTAGAAGCCGATGATCAATATTTTGAATAAAACAAAATTAATTTCCCTTTTAAATTACGTGTTTTCTTTACCACAAAAACCGGCAAAAACTTATGCATACACCTGGTAATCTTATTTCCAAAGATGCATATGCTTATTTGCCATTAAATGAGAAAGCTGGAATCACATTTACAATTAATTTGATTCTCTGTGCGCAGATAAGAACTTATTTTCCATTTTTAGGAAACTGATTTCGTTTTAAAGTCTATTCTTTTCAAACTTGACCCTTACCTTAAATACGATATATTGTAGTTTATTGACACAGTAGAAATCCAAGTTAATTATGCCATTTTTACATTATTTTATTTAGTTCACAATGATTCCCGGTGTCCTAAAATTATGCAGCGTTAATTTCACACATTTCCTGACGTCATGCAATGATGATAATATGACCAGTGACGTAGGTTTGGTGAAAAATAAAATATTATATTGTTCTTTCATATATTTCTATACATTTATATATTTTAAAAGCAAATTTTAATGTTTTTTTTTTAATATTGACTTCTTTATCCTAAAATAAATACTAGCCTGCAACGATTTTGTGTTTAACTGGTTGCAGAATACTTTAAGATTTGTGCAACAAAATATTAGCTTGAGAAAAGATATCCGAGAAACGAAATAACTTAACAAATGCATTAAAAATAATTTTAAAGACATACGTTTCTTTAACAATATGTACTAAAGAGTAAAACGTATTTTTTTATACATGACTAAAAAAAATATTTCTACATGTATAGAGCGCGCCATTTCAAGAATGTATAATGTGACTGTACAGTAGAACCTCTGTTATCTGAAATAAAGAGGGCGGAGTTTATTTAGGATAACCAATATTTCAAAGTTTAAAGTGAACAAATTGAAGGCAATAACAAAAAATACACTTTTAGATTACTTACATAAGAAACTTTTAATAAAGCTTTAAATGCGTCTACAGTTGGACAACTTCTTAACTGTAACTAAGTTTACTGTTTTTTTTAATCTTCTATCTTTTTCTGTTAGCATTTCAAATTTTATCTTTTTTGATTCTTTGCCTTTTCGGTTAAACGCTATTTAGGTTAAATTATTTCGGTTAACAGAAGTTTTACTGTATATGAGAGGGCGCTGCATGCTTTTCCTTTTAGTCTAGCATAAACAAATTATTGTTTACTTTTTACTGCTTACCTTTAAAAGAATTATTTAAGAAAAGTATGTCTTTAAAATGTTCTTTTGTTTATTTTTTTCATTATTCCGTTGTAGAATTTGCGAGAATTATTTAGTAAAACAATAGAAGAAAGTATGTGGAAAGTTTAAATGCATATTGATCAAAAGCTTAAACATTTTGTTCACTCTGTACCCACCTTATTTGATCGTATTCCCAGTTAATATTTTAGGCATAACTTTCATTTTTTACAATCCAAAGAAGTGATCAATATTTGACTTATAAAACAAACTAACATAGTGGTTCTGTGATTTACCAGCAGGACCGGCGCAAGTAATATGACCTTACCACAACCATGACCCATTTTTGCTGCACGAAAATATTACTGCAACGCAAGATTTATATAGTGAACTAGATGTATTTAATATGTAACCATAAATATTGAACACAATTTTACTGTACGGAAAACTAATATTTATATGTGAACTACACGTAAAAATATAAAACGATATTTAAGTTTTATAACGAACTTCGTATTTCTAATAAAAAGTAAGAAAATAACGGTAACCTGATATAGATAAGATACAGCGAAGAACGTAAAATCCTTCAAACTCCATGGGTACCATGCATCCACAATAAGAGGGCAATTTTCAACAATCATTGTTTCGTTTCCAGTTTCAATAGTACGAAACGGTGCGATGAAGAACGGTCTAACTGACCAGAACACAATGAAAAGTGAACATGCTCCAAAAACTCCAAACAGAAGATATCTGATCTTGCGAACAGCACTCTCTTTATACCGTACATTAGACTCTGCAAACATTGGGTGACTATTTGTAACGTTCCATATGTCCAGTGTTTCGTAAAATGCTTTCTTTGTGATAGGAAAAAAGATCATTTTCGTTACAGCATGCATGGCAAAGAATGTCGAAATTGCATTTGCTACTAAACCTTCAATATCGTTCATTTTAAACATTATACTTATCGCTCCTAGGAAAAAATGCAATGTGATTAGTGAAATGCTCATTATGGAGTAAATTGCACGAAATGCCCTTTTCATTGGTCCATCATCTTCATAGTAACGTAAAATGTAGTGTCCTACAAATCGCATCACTCTAATCACTGGGTATATGTCAGCTACCAAACCTTGTCTTGTGTACTTCATGGTTAATTGTTTCGTATATTTTCTTGAATCAAATAAACAACAAGTAATTGGTTTTGAAAAGAATTATGCTCTTCTTAATATTGGTACAACTGTCAACAGTCATGAAAAACAAAGGCTTTCATTTTGTTTCAAAACGTCTTACTAATTCACTGTTGATGTCTTCTTGCATCAGAATTTGGTTTCTAAACTAAAACAATACCACTGTTACTTCCAAATCCAATTTTCGGAAATTCCCGGCACATTAGTCCCTCCCTTGTGAAAACAAAAAAAAACGCTATTAATATTCAAATATGTTTTACTATAAATATCAGTAATTACTGGCAATTATAACTATGAACACATAGTCAGAAGCACCGTGAGCTGTCGTAATCTTCAATTTGTTGCTATTCAGTCACCCAGTTATTCTACGCATGCTTTAAAAGTTAAACCCTTCCCCTCCTTCTTTGGTATGATACAACATCTGGTGAATACTCACGGGTATATTCTATTCTTATTTGAACCTCTGTAATTGTTGTAACTATTAACTGGCATTTTATTCTTTTATTATTTTTACAATCTGACACGAACAATAATTAAATGTTACCAGGTTATACGTTGCTCTGCATAATTTAAAGACAGTATGGCTTTTTGTATGGGCTCTTATGTATCATGCAGAATAGGTTTAACAGTATCCTTCTGAGCTTTGATACACCATATAGTTAATTACGTTTCAATAGTGTCAAACGACATTCAAAGAAGAAGATGACTTGGGCCTTTCTAAAGAAATTATCAAGGTCATGTTGGATAATTTTTCAACCTGAATTCTTGTCTTTGATTACTAAGTACGCTTTATTCCTATTGAAGGTCGAAAGAGGCTCAAAATTGTTTTACGATTTCCTATTAGCTTTATGCAAGATTACTAATGAGAAGAAAACAAATGTTAAACTGAATTTATTATCGTACTTATTTCAATGGTTTATGTATAACTATTGAACCTTGTTACAAATCTTATTAGGGGTTTGGGAGAAAACACTGTACAAAGAAATAATATTAAATATGAATATTTAATGTCAGGTGTATTTCGTGTAATACAAAAATATAAGAATTTTATTTAAATTTCACCTAGATCCCTTTGGGCCTGAACAAGTCAATTGACTTTCATGATCGAATTGACCCAACGTGTCAGCGTTTCAGCAAGTTTTTCTCCTCTTGTACTTGCACTTGTTATTGTACTTCTGCACGTCATTCAAAGCACAGCGTCGAAAAAATTGTTCAAAAATAAACGGCCGTTGTTATTATTATGACGCGCTCTCAGTTGCCGAATAGGGATTCTGACCACTAAAAAAACAAACTGGCATAGATCAGTTGGTAAATTTGTGTAACACCACATGCATTGTATGTAGCCCATTGTCATATTTCTCTTCCTTTCCTTCACTGTATAGAGAAAAATGTCTGACTTCATTCCGGAAAGAGATTGTTTAAATTCTTCACGCAAGAAATCAGTAATGCAAAATGATAAGTATGTGCGATAATCTGTATTAAAAGCATGAATAATTATATTGAATGTATTTCTCCAATAGTGAATGAATTAAAAGTATATTTTTAAAATGTTGGTAGAACATTGGCTTCCTAATCGGAAAGCTCTGGGTTCAATATCACCATCCAACTATATCCTCACTGTTTTTCCTAGGTGGATAGTTCCCATTCAGTTATAAATAACTTCATTTTCAATTCACAACAGACCACCCAGAAAAAAGTTACTTTTGACTTCTACGATCTTCAATTTTCATGAAATGTAGTGTACACCTTAGTAGAAATGTGTGTCAAATTTCATCTCATTATCTGTAGTACTTTCTGAGTTATAAGGAACTAAAATCTCTTTAAAATTATTAATGTTTATTCTACGTGGCTCCACGTTTAGAATGCATTCAATACTAGAGTTGTATCTCAACGTCAAATTTAATTGTAGCTTTACAATTTACCCACATGTTCATAAAACTGTGTAGATTCCAGACAAATATATGTTAATATGATTCTCCCTTATCCAGCAGCCTAGAACAAAATTTAAAACTTGCAATAGTTACTTTTTCTGTCAATAAACAATGCATCAGGAAATGCTGATTTAAATTATATAGCAGAAAAGATACAGCGTTAAATGCTTTTTCAAATGAAATTGAAAGAAATATTCCTAGAGTCTACAAAAAAAAACGTGGTTTTGTTTCTTTATGACAAAACAAATCGATTTAAAAAAAAAAAATAAGTCACTTTTTAGGGGGGTTTAGTCGATCCGAAGTGGCATAGCATAGGTTGCATGACGTATCTTAATTAGTGACCGCCCCGCTGTTTAGTGGGTATTGTCGCTGACGGCTGATCGTGGGGTCTTACATTCGATTCGGGATTTATTGTCGAAAGCGAGATGGTCTGGAACTGTCCACAGCCAGCATTGTGATGCAATTGGGGAGCTTCTGTGAATAATGTTTGAAACTTCGGCTCTCTTCTCCCAACACGTTTGGTTAACGTAGGAGCAGCAAACCTCATCGGGGAGAGGTATCATCTAGTAATGGATTGAATATGGCTGTGAATTATATATATTAGTAGGGCCTATTTATATCCCTTACGGCCTACACGATACCCTCGGACCACATGTTTGCCTGGTTGGCAATAAAATAATGAAAATGTAACTTAAATAAAGCAAAAGGAGTATTTATTCGTAAGTAGTAGCAAAGAAAATTAATGCTCTTATCAATGAAAAAAGAGTAAAAAAAAAAATATAATTATTTTAACTCGCTACCCTCCGACCACCGAACCAACGTCTTATCCCTCAGGCTAGACGGCTGACTCAGAGTCAACGTCATTGAAAGGGTCTTTTTCGTCTCGTCAGGTACTTGAAACGAATGTTTAAAGATTTCTTGTCTTTAACGTACTCTTGATGTCTTCTGGTACGTTTTTGCAACTGAGAAAAGTCATGAGGTCTCCTACTGACGTCTGACCTCGCCATCGACTAGTCATTATTAGGAATAAGAATACAAGACTGTTCGAAGTAAGTGTAAAGGAATGGCAACATATGATGTCAATACTCCTACCACATTCCCAAATTATTTAGAAATAGACGAAGTCAAAAATCTTGGTTCTGTCTTGCCTTTGTATATGTTTACGTAGCATACGTTTGTTGTTGAAATACAAATGTATATAAAGAAACCCTCTCCATCACATAAAATGAACATTTCCAGCAATTAAAAAGTTTCCATTATTACTAAGGACCAGGTTTTTAGTATTTTATAACATTGTTTTAAACTGTATAAATTGGTTATTTATCCCATTTTACATTTCTACTACTTAAAAATTAGCATTAAATAAGGAGCAAACAACTTCCAACTGGAAACATTTTCCTTAATATGTTAACGATTTACTGAGCGTAAAAAAAATAAAAATGAAAAATGAGAATTCAGTATCCCAAGCTCCGATTTTCTCAATAGTCAGTTAAAGTTAAAGATTACCACACAAAACAAAAACTTGGAACAGCACTTACAAATAACCTTTCTAAACTAAACATGAACTGCACTGGATTTTTTACATTAAATCTTAAACCGTAATGTTTGATCACATCACCAAAGTAACAATTATATTTATTTTCAAAGTAGCCCTTATTGTTAAGCTGCATTAAAATTATAAGGCTTTATTAAAGCAGACGATGTAATACTCTACGCAATTACCAGCTTCGCAGTACCTAGAACCATCTGCAAGACCTTCACGCGCTAAAGGAAAACACAACAACAACAACGTGTAAAAGCTGAAAAGAAACGCACATTCGAGCACGTTTTCTTGAATGTTCATATATTGATATCAACTTTTCTCTTTTTCCTGAAATATGTTCATTTTTACATTCTTTTAGGTTCTTAACTAATTTTAGCGGTTTTAGGAATTATATCATTGAGACATTTGATTTAGAAATGACTGAAACGATTTTTTTTTATATAATAGTGATATTAGCAAGTCAGGAATAACATATATCAAAACATAAAAACCCGCACTTCCCTACAGCAGGCGTACCCACCACCTGGCAACTTTCGCCGATGACACGGCAGTTTTCACCAGAAAAAGAAACATTTGTTTTTCATTCTGACATGTTCAACGACACCTAGATCAGATCACCCAGATCCATAACTTTTGGAGAATAAAAATAAATGCAAAAAAAAAAAACGTACTCATAGATATGTGTCGCCGTAAGTGTGAAATTTCTGACCGTCTGCAAATTAACAACTGCCTCATCACCATCCATGGAGAAGCCACGCATCCCAAATTCGACAAACAACTCAGTTTTCAACCTTGTAGCCTTGGCCCAGAAGACAAATCAGCATATTGTCATCCTCCAATCGTTACTCAGAAACCTCAATCTGAATTCGAGGCGAGGAAACATATTTACAAAAAGACAATTCGCTCACTTATGACATGCTCCAGTCTGGATCCACGTTGCGCAAAGTCAGTTTCAGTCTTTCAAGAGTCTTAAAATCGAGCCTTACGGACTCTCACCGGCAATGATTCCAGCATCTGCACCACCCAATCAGTGAAAGATTCAAACATCCCAGGTATGCGTGATCACCTGAAGCTCGTATAAAAAAAAACTTCTGCCACAGACTACAAAACTGGCGAATGTCACATACGTTCTTACAAACATCCTCGCTTCGAATAACCTCTATTCTCAGTTCATTTCGACGAATTCTGAAACACAAACAGTACAAGCAACACACAAAAAAACTGATCTATAAACGACTGTGTATATTCTTTCTCATTGATTTTAGTGTCTTTTATTCGTTTAGTTATGTCCTACTATCATTCATTATTGTTATTTGTGTACGAACTTAAAGCGCACTACACGTGCACAAATATTGATTAAATTACCCTCAAGTGCCTAATCCTGTAATTATGCCATCGCTAGAGTCCATTTATATGGAATATTGTCTTTACGTAAAATTACAAACCAACCTGTTTCTTCTCCTCACCTGACCACTCTTCGGAACTCCAATACAATTTTTTTGAGCCCTGCTTTTACATCCATATCCAATGTGAACAACGAAAACAAATTATGCACTCAACCAGACGACGCTCGCCTGGTCGCCAAATTAAGAAGTAAACTAACACCGTAAAGAAACGCAATTAATGATTGGAGGCAGAAGATTTTACTCGAAACTTACTCGCATAAATGAGTTATTGCATTGGACTGGACTGGACGAAGATGAAACAGTCCCCTCTTGCGAATTTAGTTTATATTTTTATCTTGTCATCTAGCAGAGTGGACCAAATTGTTGTTCATTCTGAAGCGTCCACAAGCATTTATCAGCCCCGTTTTGCCAATCTGTAACTCCATTCAAACTCAGAACTCAAAGTTGAAATTTCTACCATATATTCTTCGTATACTAGTGCAACAAGTGTAAAAATAATGTAAAAAAAAATGTCTGCTTTCAAATCTGATTTTCAAACCCAAACATCAAAGTTGAAATGTTTACTGAAGATTCGTATTATATAAATGCATAACATGTGAAACATTTTTTTTTTAAAATCTGATCCCCATCAGAAATATTGAGCATTAAATATAAATACAATCTGAATATATATTAGAGCCATATATTAAAATTCGTATTCAATACACCTTTAATATTCTTTGATATGATATAGTGTTCAAAAAAGCAACTTTGACATTCAATCTCTTCCGTTTGAAACATTACCCTGGAAAACAGTATTTCTCCTATTCCGATAGTCGTCTTTGTATATTCTTTTGGCCCGCTAGATTACGTTTCAGGCAAATTGAGGGGTACAAATATCAAGAGGACTTTAAAGCAATATTTATTTTTATTTGAATTATTTGTGATAAAAATGTTTTTGTAGATTTTACATTTTTTCTCGAAAACGTGGCGTCAAGACACAAATATTGATATGTGCTGCAGTATAAAAATTGCCGTCAGTAATCAATAGGCGACGAGAAAATAAATGAATGTTTTCAACAATTCATAAATAGGGTATATAATTAAACAGTATTGGACTATTATACTGGACTACTTTAGGGTGACTGACCCCAAACATTTGTTTTTTGTCATATACTATCAAGAAAGCTGTTTTTGTTCATAGAGCCTTAGACGATTTCTTAAAGTTTTTTTTTCAAAAACATTTGATGTTGTATCTCCTCTGTCAGATGGTTTAAATCAACATTCCCTGATGCATTGTTAGTTCGCAAAATAATAATAATAATAATAAAAACTATTGAAACTCCTCCATTTTTGTTCTAGGTTGCTGGTTAAGGCAGGACCAAAGTTAACATTGTTTCTGGAAAGCATTCACATAACTTTATATGGCTACAGATGTAGTTGAAACATTTTGTTGTTCGTTTAATATGTGTATTTAATACGCGAGTTTAATAATAAATTGTGTTTCAAACATCAGGCCGTGAAGTTTAGATTCTTGTTAATGATTTGTTTCTGAAAACTACGCATTTTTATGAACCCGTCTCTAAATGGTTAATACTTAATTTAAATAAGACTTTTAGATATAAATGTTTGCAATATTCAATGGAGTCTAAATGTGGAGCCACATAAAGTGAATGTTAATAATTTTTAAGAAACTTTTACTCCCTTAAATTCAGAAGTTATTACAGATAATGAGGTAAAAATTGACGCAAATTCCTACCAAGATGTAGAACGAAAGTATGCCATGTTTCAAACAATCGGAAATAGTGGCTGCCATAGCCTGGTGAATTGACGTGGAGTGATTATACTTTAGATAAGATAAAATGAATTGTATCGGCGCATAGACGCCAGAAGGCCATAAATAAATTATTCAATTCTTAAAATTACCGTTCTGTGTATACAAAACATTTCTCACTCCTCAACTGGTCTAGATGTCATGGAACGCCAACCGCGTGTGGAGGTTTTGTTGAGGAATATGACTACATATTGTCCAGTTGGGAAGTAAATATATTTAGGCTGGTACATTTCGTCAGCCCCCCATTCCCCGCCCCACCTTGGAATTTCGAAATAAAAAGCATGCCAATCGTTTCTACTACGTTTGTACCGGAATATACCGCAAAACGTTTCGTTTGTATTACTTCCGGTATGGAAGTATAAGCCATACGGCTGCCCTAGTGGAGAATTGATTTCTGGTCAATGATAAACGCTTCTTTAGCATTTATCTTAGAGCACTAATTATCATAATCTAATTAAGGGGAATATTCTATATTTAGGCTGGCTTGGTGTCGGTATCGATTCAAAACAGCATTTGAACAAAAACCTAGGGAGTTGAACATATACAGTATAGGGAAAAAACAACACGTGGAGAGATACAGTTCATTGAAACAAATCGACTGTAACATAACATTAGTATATGGATATGTTCTGTACTGAAGTAAGCCGTTGCACGTGCAGCCATCTTGCTTTAATTTTAGGAACAATCTCGCCTAAATTGGGTCATCGTGTTTTGCTAGATCCTGATCTTTAGTATCTTCCGTAAGTCAACGAATTACTTTCCGTTTAACACATTTGATAAAGATAATAAAATGAAATGAATGTTGGGCGATAACAATTAACACATTTAAAATTTATTTAAATATTATTTATGAGAATATATGTGCTTTATTCTCCTGAACATGATAGTAGATAAATGAAACTCATCTTAATTTCCAGTAGCTTTTTTTGCTGATACCCATTCAACCATAAATGTAACTAGCAGTAGACATTGTAAATATATAATTTCTGGGCGCTTTGAGAGATGTCGCAAGATGTTCAATGCTATTTTAATTATTTACACGTTCTTAAAGTGAGGACATGCAAGTTTAGTTAATTCATTTGGAAATTATTGAAGTTAATAATATCAGAGATTGAACGCTGCCCAAAGAAAAAAATAATAATATATACTTCTATACAATGTTGTACATAATCCTGTATAAAAATTAAAATTTTGAGTCTTAAAGTAAATATAATCTATATATTGTAATTTACTGGTGGTTTGGAATTGTCTCGAAAAAATCTGCTTCAATCACTATTTGAAGTGTATTTTCGTGGACAAAATCTAGGTTGTGAAATCAAACTTTTGTTGAAAAATTTCAATAAAGAGTTCTATGTGCTAAGAACTGTTTTGTTATGTTGGTGTGTGTGTGTGTGTGTGTTGAAAATTGTGTTCTTATCTGCATGTGATTCATTACTGTTATCAATGCATTTGTGAGTAAACTTTACATGTCTGTATTTAGCCTGTAAAATGCCTAGAAAGTCTGTCATCGAAAACCAATTTCTGCTAGATGAAGTTATGTGTTTCAAAAACGAAATCCTCTGTCCTGACGGTGGTAATCAGCTTATGAAGAAATTTTAGCGACGAATCGAACTTTCAGTGTTATTCTAAGCATCTGTACGTCGTGATGGTGAACCGCTACAATGTTCAGGAGCTGCTGTGCATTTCCACAAATAAAGGAAATAGTAATGATGAAGAAATCAAGGAGCCAAGTGATCAAGAGTCACCGTCGTCAGTGAATTAAGAGATCGAAGATGTTGAATGCAAGACGTTTGAAGTAACTCTTTCCACCGAGGAGTGGGGAATGATGAAATCCCATAGTGTACTGTATAAATATTCCAAAAAAAAAATAAACCAAGTCGGTTATCGATGGAATATTAAACATATGAACCTAAAGAAGGCATAAGAGTTCTCGTGCACTGTCGGTATGCGGGAAATTATGCTACATGTGTAATTTCCTCAAAAGGGAAACTTGTTGGACCACCGATGGTTAATGCTGTGAAAGCTTTGCTCGAACAAGGACTCTCCGCCACAGCTTACCGAAGATAGGAAGCAAGGAGACTCATGTCTTTCAGAGACCCATGCCAAGTCAACTGCCTCCGGCAATGCTATCGAGTTTTGAAGTCTAAAAAGCTGAGAAAGAATTTTAATCACGACGATCTGGTGGTAAGAATCAGTCATTTGATGTATAAAGGTCAGTTACAAAGGTCAATTAAATTTCTTAGTTATGACACCATTTTACGTCCTGTATTAACTTCCTTCTCACGTACACGTATTGCCTAGAACGCTTGGAAAGATAAAGGTCGACGAACACGTTATTGTTTTTATCAGACGTTTAGCATTAACCATTCAGTCGCTAGAAATTAACGATGTGAAGGAGATTTTGAAAGATTTGTTCATAGTTTCGCAATCTGAAACTGAAGGTATAAATAAGAACACAGGACAAATAACATCTTCTGAAATTTCCCAAGACAAGCTGAAAAAGAAAATTGCTACAAGTGTTCCTGAACGCGATTCCTGTGATATCAACAACGAAAGTTCGACCTTCTGATAACAGCATCACTGATATAGATAATTCTGATTTTGACATATGGGAAAAAAACCTTGCCTAGGAAAGTCTTTTGCAAGTAGAGACGGAAGATGGAGATCATGATAACCTACAGTATTTACCTGAGATCGTCCGTGCATCGTAGATTTTGTGAAACGGATACAATCATGGTCAGCCTGAATGGTACCATGTTTGGATATGGATCATCAATGTTTAGTTCTGGATTCGTTTAGAGTAGTTTCAGTAATTTTAAAAATGGAGTTCTAGCTCACAGAAAGATGCCGTTGTCCCCTGATGTGTTTCTGGACTTGCATTTAAAGTCTAAAGAAGGGACAATGGAACTTGCGGCAGTGGAGTGACGTACTGAAAACGAATTAAGCGAAGATTCTGTGATGTCAAATGCGGCAGAATCATTGTCTGGGAGAAAGGAGGGATTTTTCGATGAGTCTTAATGAAGGCAGTTCAACATCAGGTAGCGGTCAGACAGAAAAATGGTGTATAGCTTGTGAGGGAGGTAATGTACCAAGAGGAGCTCACAGGTGTATAAGCTGCAACGTAAATGTTAATGTTCTTCCGGGATGTTCCTTTCCCACTGACTCTTCCGAAGAAGGTTATGTAGAAAATATATTTTGCAAATAATGTGCTGCAAATTAAAATGTGCTGGATGATGATAATACAGCGGTAGAAAACTGTAGAGGATTAGCCTTACTACGAAAGAAGCGTTCAAGACATTTCTATTTGGGGCCGCATAAATAAATTTTAAAGACAGACTTCAGAAAACGTAACGTAACTCAACCGATTGGATTTTTGAAAAATGGCAACCGTAGCAGTGATTTCAGATCTGTGAAGTTGAAGGGCAGGCAAATTATAGTAAATAATACGTGTTCTTTTGATTCGCTGTTGCAGATATTGGCAACTTTCTCGTGTGACAATCAGCAATATTACACTCAACTACAATCGTCTTCTGACTGTCCTACTGCCTTCTTCATTCTTGGAATGGTACGAGGTGGGGTGAATCTGAATGCATACCGTCAAATAATTCATTTGTTGAAGGAAGCGTTTCCCTCCACACACTTACCCCAAAATATTTGTCAAACAACTGCTGAGTCAACGGTCAAAAATTGCAGAGTGCATGCTTGCTCGCCACCCGTCAGTTACGGAGAGATATTTCTGTGATACAGGAAATTATCCTTCAAACAGGACTGTTCACTGAGTAGTAATCATTGTTGGAATGACAAATTACGGAATAGGTATTCTGCAAAGCATTTTGGAGGACTATTTGTCTAAAGCAAGCACTGTGTGGTGCTTGGAAGTAATTGGACCAGGACAAATAAGACAAAATACGAAAAATACTACCTACTTCATTTTAAACAAACAGTTGTTAATAGAGGTAATAGATACAGTGTCATCAGACGTCAGAAATACCTCGTGGGATTTATTTTGAAAGAACTTATAAGGTTCGTGAAGTAGTGTTTTTCTCTTGGAGACCAGCAAAGGAAATTAGCCACTACATAGCATTATGCTTGCGTCAAAATGACCATTAGGAATTGTACAAGGACCTGTATCATAAAAAAACAGATTGAATAAACAAGAGGAATTTCTCCTGCCATATGCTTGTCTGCACAATGTAACATAAAAATAATAATGTACCTTTTGTTCACGCTTTGAACTTAATATGCGCACTCGACGGACAGATACAAAGCATATCACCCTATAAAACCAGTACATCCTATAAAGCAATGCTGCACGAACTGAACTTTACTTCCCTGATAAACAGAAGGAAACTCAGTTACCTATATCCCTATATAAAATTATAAATGCCCAATTGATAATAGTAAATTGCAATATGAAATAAAATGTAATACTTGAATAGATAAAAGATACAGAGACATAATTTCCAGTGGAATTGCATAAACAGCATTTTATGTTAATTCTCAGGCCAAGCTTTAGTTTTAATGAAGCAAACAAAACAATCACGATCTAGACCTTTGTACTAACCTCTCAAAATATGTTCGGAATTTACGTACTAAGAGCATTTCCTACGTCAACATCTACTACTTTTATCTGTACGTTTCATATAGGCTATGCGTGTTTATATGTAGGTACAAAGAATCAGTACAATATTGTGTTACATATTTCATGTTAATCCATCTCTTTGTTGCTTTTGCTTATTTGCCAATAAAATCAAGCACAATCCAAAATTCAAAATTGTTTTAATTTTGCAAAACACGTAGTTTATGAGTGAAGTAATACTAATTCTAAATAAAGACTATTTTTTTTAATTAGATTGTGATCAATAGTGCTCTAATATCAGGACTAGAAAGGCGTTTATCATTGACCAAAAATCAAATCTCCACTAGGTCAAAAATACGGCTTATAATTCCATACCGGAAGTGGTACAAACGAAAATAATTGCGGTACATTCCATTACAAACGTAGTACAAACGATTGTTATAGTTTTCAGTTCGAAATTTCAAGGTAAGAGCAGACATTTCCATAGCCTCCCACTTTATATCTTTTATATCTTGATATCGGAAGTGGTAGAAGCGATTTTTTGTCGGCACATTCTAGTACAAACGTAGTACAAACGATATGCATACTTTTTATTTTGAAAATCCAAGGTGGGGGCAGCTGGCGAAATGTACCTATAGTAGACTTATATTTAGTTTGGGGAAAGGATTTGTGTGTATGAAACAGAGAAAAATATTTGTTTTTGTGTAACAAAATGTTTTTAAAAATAGAGTCCACATATTCGTTTTTATTTTCTGAACATAATTTATTGAAACTAATTTCATTAACACAAATATTTGTTTTATAGTACACCTCAAGCCTTGAACAAATGCCACATTTACATTTGGACAACATGACGGAGAAAATCCACTTGCACTGGCCAAATCCCTTCGACGTAAATGTTTCCATTGTTTCTGTTCGTTAGGCACATACAAAGCTTCCTTGACGCTAAGTTTTAGATTCTTTCATCACGGCCCATCTGAGATAATTTTAGTCCAAAATTTGGCATTCTTGAAGTGCCGTTTTGAACCCCCGTACAGGAAGAAGTTTGTATTATAAGGTCATGATGTTTTGCATGCAGGCATTCTGTTGGTAGAACTAACTAAACTAGTGCAGCTTTATAATCAACTACTTCACCAAAAAGGGATTTTAAATCCTATTGTTTACACTTTGTTACTCTTTTTAGCGTATTTTTTAAATATAAATGGACTTATTTTGTGAATAGATGTTTCCTAATCTTCAAAGTACAATTTAGGAGCTGTACATTCTATTTTTACTTCAGCCCTCTAGCTCTTCTAGTGTTTGAAATAGGTCTACAGGAGTAAACAAACGCCATCCGCTATTTTGGAAACGTGGTAGGCCCGGGAGAAATAAGGACATACATTTTTTAAAAAGTGTTCCTAATATCTTCAGATATGTATGAACCCATGTAAGAAAATCTAGAATTTTCTAAAATTGTGATGGATTTTTTTAAAATAATTTCATTATTTGTCAGAATGACCCTAAATAAAAGCTGTATGAAATTCTACAAGTTTTAAAACGACGTACCATATCATTGGAAATTATGGTCTTACAGTTGCGTAATATAGCCACGAATATCATGGTTTGAGGTGGACGCAGACAAGTTAGCGCTGAAGGAAATTTACAGTTAGATACGCAAATTTAATCGTTTGAACCCAAGCACAGAAAGTAAATAAGCGATGCAAATGTGAAAGTATTAAGTGAATCCTTCAAAATATTCTCCAAAGATCATGTTGCAGGTTTTGAATTTGAATTTATTTTTAAAGCCTTAAGCAACTTTGGGTCAAGTCAGACGTATAATAATGGGATGATTGGTGGGAAGAATAAAGTTGGAGGAAACTAGAAAATTCCGAGAAAACCCACGTACACGGTGTCTGTTCACCACAAAGCTCACACGGTATAAGCAGCTTAATTTTTCTCTGGAAGTAGCACTTTTGTGTATAACTTTAGGATAAACTTAAAACAAAACATGCTCGTTGCTAATTGCATTACCTTCTTTACAAAATAGGCGGTTGGCAGAGACGGAGTATAAAAAATGCAGAGCGTTCTATATATAGATTTCAAATGTATGAATTTGCAGACAAATATAGCCGCTCATATCTGGATTTGAGCTCGAATCAGGAAGTGACTGCTCTGTTGCATTTTATCTATGAAATACATAATAAAAATAATTTGAATAAACTGCTCAAACTGCATGTCATATAATGCCTATATCACACAACAAAGAACGGTTGAAGATTAAAGCTCTCACTCAAGCTGATCACGAAGAAATCACCAAGTATTGTCAACAGCAGATCATCCAGTTTGCTGCAGAACCTTCTAAACGGGACCCACCTGTTAAAGTCGTTTCCTCAAAACTACTTGCCGATACACTCATCACAGATATACAGCAAGATTATTTGGTCCTTGCCTTCCCAGTTACTGCTGTTACACAACTCTCTGAGTGAAATCCGAATACTCATGAGAAAAAAAAAATATATCCAATCTTTTTAGCAACAACGCTTTCTCGAGATGCTGACAATAAATCCTTTTTTTTTTTTTTTTTTACGCTGCAATACTTGTTAAGTTACCGGATTCATGTCGAAGCCTACAGAACATCTGACATACTGCGATGTTTTAAATGCCAGCGCTTTGGCCACACGCAACGTATTTGTTGCGCAAGACCACGCTGTGTTAAATGAGGTCATCTTCATTTCACTAAGGGCTGTAGAAATACATGAAGTGAACCTGCTGCCTGTGCAAATTTTGGGGATAGCTGTCCTGCCAATTATCGCGGAAACGCTTATTTCAAAGCAGAAAAACAAAAACGTCATTTTGCAGCCAATAACAGCAAGAAAGCTCTGTCTCAAATTCACACGACTAACCAAATACAAAGATGTGCTCAGTCAACTACAAGCAACACTTCTCCTTCTGCCGCTACGTCTCCTACTGCTGCTCAAGTCACCGAATCGAATGCTTCCAGCACTTCAGAACTCAATATTGGAGAAACAGAAAATTCATCATGCACCTTTTCCAAGGCTTTCAGTTCCACAATTTTCTTGAAAAGTAAACAAAGGGCCTCATAAATTTCAATTCTGCGCCTGACAACCATAAAGACCTCTACACTTGTTGCAACAGCTATAGACATCCTCACGGATGTGACCTTTCTAAGGACACCAACTGTTACAAAAGCCAACTAAAACCAGTCCATTTGACAGTTACTGGACTGACATTTCATTTACTTTTCATCATCCCGCCAAGCAACATTTCATTTGGAGGGCGTGGTCTTTTGGGAAAAAGTCCGAAATTTCACTCACTAGAATCGTCAATTACTCAGAACTCAGGACTCGATACAACAAACAATAACAGAGCGGGGCAATAGGGGAAGTATTAGTTTAACCTTACCGACTATTCCATTATGCTACATCTTAGTCACTTCTTGCGCCGAGCTCAAACCATAATAATAACACTAATACTCTTCATACTCAGCCGTTTTCTATCCACCGCTGGATGAAGGCCTCTTCTTTCCTTTCTGCAAATGTCCGTCTGCTGAAATTCTCATCCATGTAACTCCCGAAAAACACTTGATTTAATCTATTCGCCTTGCATATAGAGAACATTCCGGTCATTCCTTTTCTCTAGGAATACAAGATAGTGCATTTTTCCTCCATTTTCCATCTGTTAGCCTATCTATGTGACCAGTCCATCTCCACTTCATCTTCGTCGCAGTCTTCATTATATACTCTACATTTGTTTGTGCGCGAATCCATTAATTTGTTTTCCTGTATTTCCAAGTTATTCCTGGCATGCATGTCGCCTTTGCTCTTTGTGTGACTCTTAATCTTTGAATTATTTGCTCGTTCGATGTCCAATTTTCACAGCCGTCCATCATTACAGGTAAGAAACATTGATTATAAACTTTAGGCTTGAGACACACAGGTAGTTTGCTTTTGAAAATAAAGTATACGTAGTTTTCAATCGAACTCCACACCATTTTACATTTCCTATTTATTTCAACAGTCAAGTTGGCATTAGATATTTTGAGCTAGCCTAGGTAAACATACGCATAACTATACCTATTGTCTCTCTGTGAATTTGTATTACTTTATTTTAAACATGGTGATTATACATTACTTTTGTATTACTTAAATTCATTTTAAGACCTCATTGCACAGATCTTCCAATTTGGTTTCTAGTTTTTCTGTACTTGAAGCAAACAGAAGTATATGATCAACGAATCCCAGGTGATAAAAATATTCGCCATTTATCTTTATTCCAACTTCATCTCAGTTTAAATTTAAGCACACCCTCTCCAGAACAGCTGAAAATAGTTGTGGAAAAAATTGAATCACCTTGCCTTACACCTTTACAACTGTAATATTTCACTTTCTTGACTTAGTCTAATGGCAGATGTAGATGTCGCGTAAATGTTTCACAGTAACATGATGAATGCACTTTCGATGCCTTGATGTTCAAGTGATTTAAGTACTGCTGCCAAGGAGACCGAATCGAAAGCTTTTTCAAAATCTATGAATCCCAGACATGGTGGAAGTTAATATTCATTTGTCTTTTCCATAAATTCATTCAATACTTACATGTGCTCTATTAGGTTTAATTCACGACGAAATTCGGATTGTTCCCTTCTCTAGTTTAAATCTAATTCTCGCTCACGACGATTCAAAAAAAAGTTTTGTAAAATCTTTGTTTAGGACTGACGGTAAACTAATTGGTTTTAGTTTTCGAAACGTTCTCTGTCCTCTTTCTTGTACAAAAAAATTGTAACAACACGATTCCAATTTGACGGTATTTCTCCCCTCCTCAGGCACATTGAGAATAATTTCGCAAGTTCGCCTTTCATCTTTTCATCTAACATTTTTGAAACATCTCTGCTTTGATTCCATCTTCAACTGGCAAATACCGTTCTTCATCTCTCGAAGTGCTTAATCCACCTTTAGCATTACGGGTGGGACTTTTACATCTTTTTTTTAATTTTCATTTCCTAGTTCGTCTTCGGAGTAGTACATTTCTCTGTAGAAAATTTCCAATATTTTTAAAATTTCCTCTTTATTTCGTGTTATGGTCCCACCTAGTCTCTTAACTGCATTTTTTTTATCATGAGCTGCTGTTTTGTTTTCTTCGGGTTTTTGGTTTCCTCGATTGTATTTCTAACAAGATGCTCGTTTTATTCTCGTACATACCCTCTTAGTTTCTTCCTTACGGTTTTATTTATCTCTATGTACTAAATTCTCTTTATGTAATTTTTCTCTTGTTGAACTTCCGTTCTTTTCTTGATCAATAGTTCAGTTTCGTCAGAGATTTTGCTTAGTTTTTTCATTTTCAATGCCAGCTATTTCCTTGGCTGTCTCTCTTGTTATCTCAGTCAGTACTTTATTTCTTCTATTGATTTCTTGTTCTTCTTCTAACTATTCCAAGGTGCTAAATATGTTTCTTAGTTCTATCTCGAGTGTCTTCTTCTGTTTCCCCTAGAATTTCCAGACTTAAAAGTGGCAGTTCTCTCTGATAAGCTTCTTTTTCTCAGATCTAGTATTTAGTTTCAGCTTCCATCTTACCATCGTATAGTCACTCGGGATTTTTAAACTGTTCAGATACGGCTTGCAGAATTGTCCTGTAATTCGATAAAACGTAGTATATTACATTGTATTCCCATTTAAGCCTTTCCATGTCCAAGGGCGCCGATCCCGGGGGGGGGTTGGGGGCCCTGTTTTCCCCCAAAGTTGAAGTGGGCCCCCCTAATGTGGGGCCCAAATAATAAGGCGAAGTCGGTTCTCCTATTTCTACAGTACATGGTCATTCGTTTTTGCCTTCTACTAAGCTCCCTTTGGCAAATCTATTTCATTGATAAATTCCTGTCTGAAACTTGTGTGCTATAGTACTTACATAAATTACATCACGTATAATACTCCCTTGACTGGCTAAAAGAGTTAATTCGCGCATTGCTTGTGTTGTTTCTGGAGTTTCGTGCATAACATCGGTAAAGAAATAAGATCGGGTCAAAAATGACCCATACAGTCAAAATATTATTTTTGTCCATTATTCAATAAATGGAAGAGTGAAAATCTGTGTATTCCGTATACTGTTAGCAATGTATTCGCTTCATTTGCAAGAATGAGAACACAACAATACAACCCCAAATCTTAACAGACCCTCCAAAATTTTTATCAGTTAAAACGATATTCTGTTTTCTGAAAGCTTCATTCATCTTTCGACACACGTCCTGATATCCATCGCTACAATACAAGTTTATCTTAGTCTCATCTCAGAAAAAAAAGAAATATTTTCCCAAATTTATTGGCACTCATATTAATATTTCTTGAAAAATTAGAACTTCTTTCTGCTTTCATCTGATATGTTTTGTTTCTGATTACACATCTTCTGAATCCCATTTTTTTTGTTCGCATCTACACATCTGTAACATTAACTTGCATATCTTAGACAAGTGAAGTAACCAAATCTTTAACACTAATTCTTTGAGTTTTGTTCACAGAATGAAGAGTGTAGGTTTCGTTCCAGGCAGTTAGTTTCCTTAGTTGACCAGAACGAATCCAAATAATTATTCTGTTTTATGTTTTTTATGATGTATCAAACGGTAGAGCATAGTTTTCCAACAAGCTTGGTTATGTCTCAGTACCTTTTACCTTTCGTACGTAATTTGAAATTAAAGTGAGTAGTTCCAATGTTGTTCAATTCAATTTGTTCCCCATGCTGCTTCTTTATGCCTGACACGGTGTGGATTGCTTCAATACACCACGCAGAGTGCTCTTGTACACAAAATAATTCCTAGAACATTTATTTGGAGAGTAGTATGGGGCTGTCCAAATACATTTTTTTCATGAATTTACGTAGTTATCACTGTTACACTCTTTCGTTGTCTGTTACCTTGCAGGTGTATCGAGTACTAGTTATTTCTATACCATTCTATTTAAGGTATCCAAATTATCATAAACAAGCAAGAGATTTCGAAATGGACCACGTTTTGCGTGTGATAAGTCTGCTTTTCCTCCTTGTTGAATTTGTACATTTTTGTTTTCTCACTGTAGGTGAGACAGAAGCTTCTTGAACCATGGCTGTCAAGATCGAGAACCGAGAATTAAAAAAGTCGAATAAAGCAGTAGCGCGGCGGAAGAGTGAGCCGGACACAAAGAGAACCACATTTGGAAAAGCTGGTTAACTCCTCTGAGACTCTGCATATACTGACATTAGTTTCTGTTATTTCCTAAGTTTATTTTCTAGTAACAGCAGAAACTTTGTTCTTATTAGTTAGAACATAATATGCTTGAGTGATTTTTTTTAAAATTGTTAAATTCTGTAATAGCTAAGCCTGGGGAAGCCTTCATAATGACTATATGTATACTATTATATGTGTTCTTTTTATGAATATCCAATATTTGGTAAAACTTGAATTGGATTTGTATTATATGTGCCCTCTTAGACCCTTACCTGGAACAAAAAAAATCTGAATGGGCCCCCCCAAAGTTACATAGAAATTGGCGCCCTTGTCTATGTCCACTTTCTCTTGATTGGTTTCTGGAAAACTATTTTTAAAATGAACAGTATGTTACCTTCTGAGAACTCCAGTAACTTCTCTCCTTTCTTGTTTCTTATGTCAAATTCAAAGTTCCTCACTTTCTTGTCACTGCTCTGCTTAGTTCCTGCTTTCGCATTCAAGTCTACAGTTACAATTTTGTGATGTGAATTGAGACGATATAAACTCTTTTGTATCTCTTCTTATAGATAATCGACTTCCTTCTCCGAATGTGACGTTTTTGGAGCTAATACGTGTGTAACTTATATACTGTATCTCTCGTTTATCTTTATTATTACTCGTGCTATTCTATCTGAAATCCCTACAATTTATGAGATCCGGTCTTCAGATCTTTATTAATTATAATATCAACGGCTGTCCATTTTCCACTTTTGTTCCTTTGAAGTATAACGTATGCCCTGATGGTAGTTCCAAATGTTCATTCTTGCTTCACACTTCTGATTGTCTTATGATGTCCCACTTCATTCCCCAATTCTTCTAATTTGTCCTCTCCTGCAAGTGGCTGACAGTTCAGAGTCACCATGGCATTTTGACCCTATGCTTTCCTGAAGGACTGACCACTGCCGTTGCCAGCTGCTTTCCGCTCTCCGGGCAATGAGATTCTCCGAGTCTGTTTCCTTAATTGTACCATCATGTGCTAAGAAAGGGGAAGTGCATACATTTGACTCACCACGCAAATGTCTAATGCCTGCTAATGCAGGTTGGTGAACAATTCATCTATGTTCGTTCGCCAAGTATTTGTTTGGGTGCTAACAAGCCCCACAACGTGAACGTATGGATGGTCATTAGGTGTCTAACGCGGTCGGTTCTCTTAACCCTTAGTTAACAAGAGGAATTAGATATATCCTCCCAGTTAGTGGCAGCAACACCCTGGGGGCGATAGTCCTGGTTTGCTGCAACGCAACTGCAAGACTGTACGCACCTATATTTCGCAACTGTAAGACAATAATTTGCAATAACATGTATAACATTTTAAAGACTATAGAATTTTCGTTAACTTTTATTCAAACATTTTTCTTCGTATTCTGCTTCTAACAACTAGCATTGTATTTATGGGAAACCATTTCAAATAGTAACGTACGTAGACTCTAAATTATCCTAAATTATGCAAAAAGGGACAGTTATAGAGAAAAATTAAAATAAACTTTTATATTCCCCATAATGGTAGAAATATAAAAGGACGATGACTCAACATTCAGTGTTTTAAGAGTTTTGCGTAATTAACAAATTGCAAGTATGCAATGCAAAGTGGATTTTTAAAACAACAGAAAAAGCGCAAAAGGGGTTTCACGAACAATAAAGAAGAACCTCTTAACATTTCCTCCCTGGTCTTTGTTATTTTGTACATATAGGTTTGCAGTTTTACATGTCGGTGCCTGATCGTGAATTTGAATTAATCTAAAGCGCACTCACTTCTGTACATCGAGCTCAAACCACGTTAATATTATGGTTACTATATGTATGGTTATTTGAGTATATTAAACACCTCCTTTGATTCAATGTCCTCCGAAGCAAAGATCAAACGTTTGCGTTGGGGAGGGAGAGATAATCCATAATGATGGATTTGCTAAATTTTACGGTTATGCCCAAGACGTTTCTAGATGCTAAAATAGCTTAAGTTATGTTACGTTTAACATAATTGTGATAAGAGAGGCAACGCTGTAGGAAAGCGCCAATTATTATACAGTCGTCTGTAATCAATTGTTCATGTCTGTCAGAAGTGATTCTGAGCCAGTGACAGGAACGTATAGTTTACTTGCGGTATATATCTTGGCGTTCTAGAGGCGCAATAATGTATCTAATGTTGGTGTATTCTCCGTACAAGTCTGATATGAAGAAATTGACAGACTTGGAGAAAGACTTGACAAGAACTTAAAATATGATGATGGTGCTCTGGCACTAAAAGCTAATCACACTGAAAATGATGTTCATATATATATATATCACAGCGATGCACAAGATCCATTTTCATTTGTTATATCGCCATACACGTCAAGCAAAAGTTAAATTACTTGAGAAAATTATTTTTGAATCCAACAATAACAGATTTGTTTAGTGGGGAAATATACAGAATTCGTGAACAGATCCATGAACTTACTAAATATGTTTAAGAGATTGATTTTTTATGGGTAGACGAATATATATATATATATATATATATATATATATATATATATATATATAACAAGTTAGAGCTGCAATTTGGTAAAAATCGCGAAGGCTCCTGTCCCTTGATAGCATTTTAGCCATGCAAATATTATGTTTTATAAAATACGTCGGCAACACAAATAACTGCAGTGCTTAGGCAAGGGAAACATACAGCAATTTTCTATTGTGTCGAATGATGGTTATGCCTAGTTTGGTGCAGCTAGGTCAAACAGATTGGAACAAATTTCAACATTATTTTTTTAGAAAATAAGTTGGTAACACTGAACTACTACAATAGTCAAAACGGTTCCGGCGACTCTGCGCTAATGTAACCAACATATTTCTAACGATACCTCAGCCACGTTGTCTCTACACCTTGTGGTTCATGAAATATATTTTTGTCCCGAGTTGGCAACACTGTCAAGGAGGTTCGTTGGGACGGGAACATCCACAGTATATTGCGATTTGCAAAATAATGTTTATGTGAAGTTTAATTCTGCTATGTCTAAAGTAACGGAAGCAATTTGAAAATAAAATAAATTTACGGAGAATAGGTTGGTAACACTGAAAAGTGGTGTGATTGGGAACGTTGATTCCCTCAGTGTTCTTATATTGTGTCGAATAATGTTTAAGTTTGGCGCAGATAAGCCTAACTGAATAAAAGCAATTTGAACTATTATATTTTTTAGAAACGGGTTGGCTACACTGAACTACTGCACAAAGCCAGATGGATCTGGTGGCTCTGAGCTAGTTTAGCTAAGACCTTCCCAATTGCACCTCAACCATTATTCTACACCCTGTAGTTTCTGAGATTGACCACTTTGAAGACGACCGCCCGTACGTTACTGTAGGGAATCCCCCCCCCCTCTTGCGAAGTTCGTACGTACCCCGGGATAGCAATTCTTGATTCATTAGGGAATGTAATGATTTTTTTCGGACAACAGTCCTGATATATTTCAAGATCGTACTTTTAGCCCCGTCCACATCTTCCTCCGCAACGAAAACATAGTTGGTGTTGGAGGATGTGTTTCGCCTACAGCGCCTCTATTCGTAAAGCACTTTTTCTGGTATTTATCATGTAAAAGAGCAATAAATGCCATAGTGTCCTGTTTTTTCCTCATGATTCGTATGCTGTTGTAAAATAATTTTGTGCAAAGAATTAGAAATTTACATCTGGAAATGGATCGTGGAATGCTAGATGAAAATAAAATGAGAGAATAGTTATATCACGGAATTTTATATGGACGAATGTTAGCAATATTACCTTCAATATAATAAGCATCCGGATTTTTTCGATTTCAAAAACCGAAATATTGAGAGCAACTTTATAAAAGCAACATATACCAGATATTAGTAACAAGGTCAATAGCTATGTCACATATTGTCCTTACGTATTAAAAAAAAATGCGAAAACACCCAAAACCTGCCGTCCTGTAGGGTCACGTTATAGAGCGTACTGTGGTCAATTGTCAACCCAACTACCAGTTTTTTACTTTATATTTAGAGCATGTTTAAGAGTGTATTTCATAGTTTTCATCTGAAAGTAGGAAACTGATTGCACTACAGCATAATGGTAATTCAGGAGCATACATACAAAATGTAACCTTGCAAATCCAAATTTATATATATATCATCATCATCATCATCATCATCATATTCAGCCGTTTTCTATCCACTGCTGGATGAAGGCCTCCCCCATTTCTTTCCACATATCTCGGTCTGCTGATATCCTCATCCATGTAGCTCCTGAAAAACGCTTGATTTCATCTACCCATCTTACATTTGGACGTCGTCTCGGTCTTTTCTTTTCTCTAGGAATCCACTGTAGTACATTTGTCGTCCACCTTCCATCTGTTCGTCTAGCTATGTGACCGGCCCATCTCCACTTCATCTTCTTCGCAGTCTTGATTACATCCTCTACCTTCGCTTGTGCCCGAATCCATTCATTTATCTTCCTGTCCCTCCTGGTTATTCCTAGCATGCACCTCTCCATTGCTCTTTGTGTAACTCTCAAACTTTGAGTCGTTTGCGCATTCAATGTCCAAGTTTCGCACCCGTACATCATTACAGGTAAGACACATTGATTATAAACTTTACGCTTCAGACACATTGGAAGTTTGCTTTAGAAAATAAAGTGTAGTCTTCCAAAAGAACTCCACGCCATTTTACATCTTCTATTTATTTCATCAGTCAACTTTGCATTCGATGTTTTAAGCTGGCCTAGGTAAACATACTCATCAACTATGCCTATTGTCTCTCCGTTAATCTTCACTTCCTTCTTTGCAGCATGTTGGTTGTACATTACTTTTGTTTTACCTAAGTTCATTTTAAGGCCTATTTTCGAACTCTCGTTACTCAGTTCTTCCATTCTGGTTTGTAGTTCTTCTGCACTTGAAGCAAACAGGACTATATCATCAGCGAACCGTAAATGATGAAGATATTCGCCATTAATTTTAATTCCAACTTCATCCCTGTTTAAATTCTGGAACACTCTCTCCAGGACCGCACAAAACAGTTTCGGAGAAATTGAAACTCCTTGCCTTACCCCTTTTCCAACTTTAAATTTTTCACTGTCTTGATGCAGCCTAATGACAGAAGTGGCAGTCGAGTAAATGTTTCGCAGTAACTTGATGTATGCACTTTCGATGCCTTGATGTTCAAGTGATTTAAGTACTGCTGACAAGGAGACCGAATCGAAAGCCTTTTCAAAATCTATGAATCCCAAACATAGTGGGAGTTCATATTCATTAGTCCTTTCCATAACTTCATTCAATGTTTGTATGTGGTCCATTGTGCTAAATCCACGACGAAATACGGCTTGTTCCCTTCCCTGCTTAAAATCCAAGTCTCGTTCAATACGATTCAAAATAACTTTGGTGAACATTTTGTATAGGACTGACAGTAAACTAATTGGTCTGTAGTTTTCTACGCGTTCTTTGTCCCCTTTCTTGTACAACAAAATGATAACGGCATTGTTCCAACTTCTGGGTATTTCTCTCTTCCTCAAGCACATCGAGAATAATTTAGCAACTTCCTCTTTCATCTTTTCACCTCCCCATTTAAACATCTCTGCTGTCAGTCCATCTTCTCCTGGTGATTTTCCGTTCTTCATCCCTCGAAGTACTTTATCCACTTCTTCTTTCATTACGTCTGGGACATCAACATCAATTTCTTCTGAATCTTCATTTCCTAGCTCTTCCTCGGAGTAGTACAATTCTGTGTAGAAATTTTCAAATATGTTTATAATTTCTTCCTTATTTCGTGTTACGGTCCCGTCTGGTCTCTTAACTGCAATTATTTGCTTTTTCCCTATCATTAGCTGCTGTTTGGCTTTCTTCAGGCTCTTGTTTTCCTCGATTGTATTTTTAACAAGACTTTCGTTATATCTTCGTACATCCTCTCTTATTTTCTTTCTTACGGTTTTATTTAGTTCTATGTACTCAATCCTCTTTATGCAATTTTCCTCTTCTTTCATTTCCCTTCTTTTCTTCATCAAGAGCTTAGTTTCTTCTGAGATTTTGCTCTCTTTTTTCTTTCTGGTACCTGTTATCTCCTTGGCTGTTTTTCTTATTATCTCAGTCAGTATTTTATTTCTGCTATCGATGTCTTCTTCATCGTCTAACTCTTCCAAGGCGCTGAATCTGTTGCTTAGTTCTATCTCGAATGTCTGTCTGTGTTTTCCAAGATTTTCCAGATCTAAAACTGATGGTTTTCCTCTGAGAAGCTTCTTTCTCTCTAGTCTAGTATTTAGTTTCAGCTTACATCTCACCATCCTATGATCACTCGAGATTTTGAAACTGTTGAGAACAGACACGTCTTGCACAATTGCCCTGTTATTTGATAGAACGTAGTCTATTTCGTTTTTGGTCCCATTTGGGCCTTTCCATGTCCACTTCCTCTGGGGCGGTTTCTTGAAAAATGTATTGGAAGTCAACAGTCTGTTGGCTTCTGAAAATTCCACTAACTTCTCTCCTCTCTTGTTTCTTTTGCCAAATCCAAAGTTTCCCACTTTCGTGTCACTGCTCTGCTTGGTTCCTACTTTCGCATTGAAGTCTCCCATTACAATTTTGTAATGCGATTTGCTACTATCCAAAATCTTCTGAATCTCCTCGTATAGGTCTTTGACTTCCTCCTCCGGGTGCGAGGTTGTTGGAGCGTACACTTGTATAATTTCCATACTGTATCTCTTGTTAATTTTTATTACTACCCGTGCGATTCTATCTGAAATTCCTTCAATTTCTGTGATTCGTGACTTCAGGTCTTTATTAATTATAAACCCAACGCCTGTCGCTTTTCCAGTTTCTGTTCCTTTGTAGTAGAACGTGTGCCCTGACGGTAGTTCCAACTGTTCTTCATTCTTCCTCCACACTTCTGATAGTCCTATGATGTCCCACTTAATCCTCTTAAGTTCATTCTGCAGTTCTTCTAATTTGTCCTCTCCTGCAAGTGACTTACAGTTGAGGGTCGCCACGTATAGGTCCGTTCGAGTTGCCGTGTCGGTGTCCTGGCAGTCTACAGTCCAAACCCGGGCATTTTGACCCTCTGACTTCCTGCAGGAATGACCGCTGCCGTTGCCAGCTGCATTCCGTCCTCCGGGTAATGAGGGCCTCCGAGGCTGTTTCCTTCCTTGTACCATCATATGTAAAGAAAGGAGGGGTGCTGACATTTGACTCACCACGCTGTCAGCTGATGCGGGTTGGTGAGCAGCCCATCCATGTTCGTTCGCCAAGCAGTTGCTTGGGTACTAACAGGCCCCACGACGTGAACGTATGGATTGGACATTAGGCGTCTACACCGGTCGGTTCCCTTAAGTCTCAGCAAGAGGAATTAAGGGGTCTCCTCCCAGTTAGTGGCAGAAGCTTTTTGGGGCGACAGTCCCGGTTTCCCGGTCCTCTCCCTGTTTCCCGGCCATATATATATATATATATATAAGAAGAAAAAACAAGTGGGAAAGTGTTAAGTGGACCGTATCGAGTAACCCCAAGAAAATAAAGATAAGAATATATCGTATGTTTTTCTACAATGCGTCTTCGTACCTTGTGGTCATCATTTTGGAAAAGTCTTTTATCCTCTTGCAGTTGAAGAAGAAAATGTATTTGCTAGTAGTGAACAGTGTTAAGAAGCAAGCAATTCGGGATATATCCATGCATCGATTGTACAGCGCATTTATGAACCACAATAACAAACTTCAAGAGTGATTCATCACATAAATACAAGACCAAAGTCAATCTGACAGACTTTCGTAGTGTGTATTGTTTCAGAACTACAGCTGCCAAAAGCGTGGGAAAGTGAAATTTAGACCTTCGTATTGCTAACAGTGCAGCTGATACGGCATGGTACCGTCAAATACTTTTAATCTACTTTATCCAAAAATACATATTTCAAAGTTCTGAAACGGGCGCGTAAGTGATTCCCCAAAGAAATTAGTGGATTCCCAGAAATTCTCGGAAGTAAGGATCGGTCGAAATGAGCATTATCTACATAGCAAAATGACGTCCCAGGGATATCTGACGGATCTCCTGGCAGGATATCGGGACGTCCGTAGGACGTCCTGTTTAAGTCCCGTTTACATCCGTGGGACGTATAGCTATAATTAATCCTTCGTATAACTATAAGAAGGCATATCCTTCGTATAGTTATAATTAATTAATTAAATAATTATAGTAAGGTCGATTTAATTTATAGAAATTCTAGGTAGGTAATCCCGCACGGTTTTCCGGGGGACATCCAGGGGACCTCCATATGGGATGAACTGTTTGTATCGCCCACACAGTTATCCCACGGACGTCCTTAGGACATCGCTATGGGAGCAGGACCATTCTGACGGTAATGGGACGTCCCATGGACGTAATCTGCTATGTGGGTAATGGAATGGCGTTCAACCAGGAAACAATATTTCGTTTGATCCAAATCGATATCTTAAGCAAATTGTATTTGCCGAACGATTTTTGATAAAAAAAATAAATAAAAGAAAGGTGTGTTTGCATAACAAAGAGGAGTAAGAATTGCATACTTTCATCAAACATTTTGCTTCTTTCTTATCAAAGAGATTGGATATCATTGCGCGATTAAATGCCGGTGATAACGCAGTCTTTACTTCGCTCAAAGGTCGTGATTTCGTTATTATTTCGAACACTCTCAATCTCGATATACCTTTAAATTATTGAGATGATCCACATAACAGGTATATTTTCTTTCTGAAAGTTTTGTTGTATCAGAATTCTATCACATCCGTGCTCCTGATAAAAAAAACAACAAGTCGCTGGTGATTCGGTGATTTTTGATTTTGGCATGACCAGATAAGAACTTAGAAAACATTACACATCAACAACTTACTGCCAATTGTGACAGATACTCGTTTTCTTATATTTCTTTTAAGTTTTTCGTTGCGTTACGACTACTAACTCTTCTGGTCAATAAACCTGGTACTCATCTGATTGTGATCAAGTTATTTACCAAAAAAAAAATGTTTAAAACCAATCGTAAGAATCTCAATGCGCACGATGCGCTAAGGATTCACAGGAAGATGTAGTTGAATTAACATGAAGAAATGTAATTGAAATGTATTTAAACTACTATTATTACGACTTGTTACAATCTGTTTATTACTCTAGAGGCTTTACTCAGAAAAAAAAACAACATATAAACAATTAGTTAATCTACGATTATTCGAGACTCAATGTTGGAACAAATCTAAGAATGTTCTCAAGATTGTGTGAAAATATATTCGTGTCTTCAGGGTGATGTATGAATTCGCATTCGATTTGCAAAATTTATTAAATTTGTATTAAGTTAAGGAATACACCTTACTCTGAATAATAACACAAATATCAATTGAGAATTAGAACCGTTTTCAAATACGATTTCTGATGTACTTCATTCAATGTAAGAATGAGTTCTAATATATATTTATGTTAGTTGTATAACGTATGATTCAAGGAAATGTTGTTGTGTGAGGAAATATTAACACTGCTTTTCACGCTCCCCCTTCGCTTTTTAAGTTTCCTGAAAATTATGGAACAATGAAATATAATAATAACTTTTAGGAAAGTAGGCTGGCTGGTGCTTATGGAACTATGTGATATAAAGTTAAACGTGTTTCACAGAAGTCTATTATAGTTTAGTTATTTGATGATATAGCTATTGACGTCATAATTCGCCGGTTGTCCAATAACTCAGCTAGAATTGAATTTCTTAAAATACTTTTAACATTATATCAAAGAGTTTCATAAGCACCAATGAGCCTATTTTCCAAAATTATAATATTTTGTTTCATCTTTCCATAATTAAAAAAAGTAGGAGAGCGAGAGAAAGAGCGTTAAACAATAATAGTTTGGGAACATAAAAAAATCTTTGGACCAGAAACTGTTACTGAATACTATTATCTGTAGCGTACGTGTTTCATCTATTAAAATCTCGAATATATTTAGTTTATGTTCAGTCCAATGAACAAATATTCAACCATGTATTCAATAATCAACTTAGTATCATACTATTAATTAACTGCATGTTAGGCATAAAGAAACAGTACTACGATACTGTGTTTATGCCATGGAATTATATAAATTATATTTTACAAGTACAACAATTATCAACGTATAGGTATTGAGCTAATAGGAACAACCGCACTGATTTTTTTAGTAGAAAACTATAGAAAGTTTATATTAAAGATGCATACACTAGATCTGTGTGTTAGTTTCTAAGTATACTGCCAATTGTAATATGAAATATGAAATGGAAATTTAAATCATAATTTAGAATATTTCATGATTATAGAGGCAACCTAACTGTTTGGTAGAAGTTGAACTTACCTGATAAATATAAACAAACACAAAATTCCCAGCTTCGTATACATCAATAGGATACCACGCTTCACATATCAATTTTGGTTTATACACAATTACTGTAGAGTTACCGTCATCTATGACAAACATCTTCTTCACAATAAATGGTTTAATTGCCCAGAAAAATCCAGCTAATTGCGTTCCGGAAAGAATTAAAATAAGAGTTCGCCTAATTCTTTTCACTGCTGATGCTTGATATTTATCATCAGATTGTTTAAACAAAGGATGAATGTTTTTCTTATCCCACATTCCTAAAGTTCGGTAGAACTTCTTTCTCCGGATGAGGAAGTAATACAGTTTTGTCACTGCATGGATTGAAAAGCACGTTGATATAGCATTGCCTACAAGTTCATCCAGGTCTGTGAGTTTCAGAATTAGATCAATAGTAGCAAAGAAGAAATGTCCCGTAACAAGTCCAATATGCATAAACGAATACATAGCACGTAACATTTGTTTCCATGGTCTCATATCTTCTCTATACTCCAGCATAAAGTGGCCAACATATTGCATGGCATATACGTTTGGCCACATACATTCCATCAAATTGGTAAATCTCTTCTTCCCCATGGTCAACGTAATTGAAATAGTTCCAATAAAAATCAAGTACTAATTTTGGTTTATAACGTGGTTTAAAGTTAGTTTAGAAAACAGTGTTTTGTATACCTTAATGGAACTTCGCGTTACATTTTCGAGAATTGCAACAGACTTCTTAAGCTACAGCTTGTTGAACCGTTTGTTCATCGTTATATACCAGTTTGTTTTCTTGTACTTTAAATATAAGTAGATTTAGCTTGATTGCTTATAAACATATCTTGTTCAAAAGTGATAAAGCCATTGTACTACTATCCACGTTGAAATGACAATTGATAACGGTGTGACTATATTTAACTCTAAACATTATAAACAAAGAAATGACGCATGCGCAATATTATCTTCCTCTTCTTCTTCATGGTAGAATTTGAATTTTAAACAGAAAGAAGGAAGAAACGCCCAACTGAAAACGTCATCAATTTGTGTCACAGTATCTGTTGTTTGTTTGTTTATTTATCAAAAGAGAAAAAAATGGGAAAGGGCTGTATCAAAGAGAACTTAAAATGGAAGCTTTGTTTTATATTCTTTCTGTTATTTTCTGTACCTTTTTCTTCATTTAGCTCTTTATTCTTGTATTAATGGTATTTCAACTACTTCACACCTTCAGTGAAATATTTAGACATGTTATTGACAACAAGTAGTCTCAATAAAATCCAATATGTCTAAGATCAGATATAAGTGGGGCTACCATACGTCCGGGTTTAGCCCGGACAGTTCAGTATTTAATTTAGTGTCCGGGCTAGCGTCCCGGGATCGAGAAAAGTTCGACGTTTTAAGCTATTTCAATAAATTAACAATATATATTTTATTTTATGAGAATATTAATAACAATAAAACATTCTTATCTTTCTATATATATTCTAGGATTTTATGACTATATATGCAATAAGCGAGGGCGGCAGCGCGCGCAGCCAAGTTCCCAACCGACCCGACGACGCGCCGTGCCAAGTAGCTTTACACGAAACACAAAAAAAGAGCGCACAACAGTTAAATCACCATTTTCAAGACAATATTGCTTACTTACTGATTACACCGAGTACCACCAAATTAACTACGTTTGCTAGGAAGAACATCTTCTATAATACTACCAGACCTGAAGTCACAGGGTTCATGGGGTACTAAGTTATAAGCTCCCAAAATTAGGCGCTTGTCGTGTAATTTCCACTCATTTACTGACAAATGTTTGACATGTTCCCGTCTAGCTAGAAACACCAAATTTGGTATAAAGGTGTATGACCATGATTGGGTAAAGCAAAAATCCAAAATTTTGAAAAAGTCGCCATCTTGGATCAAACATGGCCGCCAAACAAATTGTGTATAGGAATACACAGGCTAAACCGCTGGGGCTATTACATTGAAATTTGGTATGTAGGAACAGTATCACAAATAGATTAAGAAAATATTTTTAAATTTTCTAAATGTCGCCATCATGAATCCAAAATGGCGGACATTAAAAATCCATTTCCCACACCACTTGTACTAGAGAAATAAAATTTGGTATGAAGGTACATGATCACTAGTAGCTTAGAAAAATATTACAAAATGTTAAAAAAAAAAGTCGTCCTCTTAGATCCAAAAATTGCCACCAAACCCATTTTTATATATAATACACAGCCTAAACGGTTTCATCTAGAAATATCAAATTTAGTACTAAGATACATTATCACCAGTAGGTTCCTAAAATATTACACAATGTATCCAAAATCCACCCCTGATGGGAGCACAATAGTCCCTCAAATTGTAAAATCAATAAATGTTTGACATATTAGCTTCTAGCTAGAAACACCAAGTTTTGTATAAAGGTCATGAGTAGGTAAAGGTAAAAAAATCCGAAATTATGTAAAAGTCGCCATCTTGGATGCAAAATGGACGCCAAACCCATTGTTGAAAAGAGTACACAGCTTAAACCGCTTGGACTATTAAATTGAAATTGGGTATTGAGGAACAATATCACTAATAGATTAAGGTCATATTTTTAAATTTTCTAAAAGTCGCCATCTTGGATCCAGAATGGCCACCAAACCCATTTTTATATGTAATACACAGCTTAAACGACTGCAGCTAGAAATATAAAATTTTATTACGAAGATACATTATCACTAGTAGGTTAATAAAATATTACACAATGTATCCATAAACGGCCCATGTGGGGGCACAATAGCCCCTCAAATTGTAAAATCAATAAATGTCTGGATATTTGGCCAACTGGTCTGGAATTTAATCGAACAGTACAGTGTTTCAGAAGGTGCCAGTAGAATTTCCAGACCAGTTGGCCAAGTTCTTAAAACAATTCCAGTCATGTAAGCAGTATAAGGAAAATTAATTTGTTCCATAAAACTTAACTAAATTTATATTAGCGTACTTAGGAAAGAACATGGCCAATTTTATATATCACAACTTCCATATGCTGAAACCTCTCTCTTTTTTTGTACTGCTTTAAATATGAACTTGGCTTTGTTTTTGACACGAAGTGTTTTGGATTCGGATTTTTGTTTAAAAGAAAAGGATAATACATTAAGCCTTTAGAGTAAATTTTGAAACAATCATACAAAAATTGTTTAGGAATTTGTCTGATGTTCGGTACCGGTTCCGAATTACCAATATTTATGGATATGGTTAAATTGTTAAGTATTCTCTATATACAAAATTTAAAGTTTGTACGTATACTACTTATGCAAATCTATATGCGTGGAACAATTTCAAACAAATTTTACATGTTCGATCCGGGAAAAAGCCATAAACAGTTTTCAAAATATACGCGCATTCATCTACATCACATTTGCTACGTTTTTCTTAGATACTGAGGCTTCTCATAGAGATATTCATCTTTCTATGATGGTAATTAGTGTTGACACCTTACTCAAAATGTATTCGTTTAAATTGCTTCAATATCGTTGAACACATCAGCACTAAATTTAGCATAATTAATAATCAGTAGAATAGAAAAACAGTTAAGGGCTCTTATCTTAACTGACAATTTAGTATATTTTGTTCCTTTTACGTATTTTGATAGCATAGCTAATAATAGGGGAACTTGTATTCCCACTTTTTCCGCTCGTCTGACTATGTCAAATATTTATCTCATGAACCACAATTCGTTTATAGATGCTTAATGTGAGATTAAAAAACTCTTGGCTTCTCTAGCTGAACAGTTCTGGAAACAACTTCGATTTTTTGCAGTAGGTCAGTGTAGTCAACCAACTTTAATTCATTTCTAAATTATTCTGTTACGTTAGTCTTATCTGCACCAAACTTAACATAAACATTAGTCAAATAATAGAGAAATAGTGTGGGAGTCCCTGCCTTAAGACACCCGAGTGATGAGTGTTTCGAACCTATTTTAAATATGCAATATTACATATTATCTCCAAACCGTGTTACGCATCAACATCAAACTGCATAACTTTTACTTCGCACAGTAGAAAATTATTGTTGGAGTTACTGTTCCTAAGCTTCTAAGCTATCGGTGTTGCCAATGTATTTTAACATTCCACGTTTAAAGTTTCTTACAGACGTTAAACGTATCTGCACCAAACTTGACACAAGCATTATGCCACGCAATTGGAAAATATTGAATGTGTGTCCTTTCTGATCAACCCAGTTGCCAGTGTTCCAAGCCTATTAAATATATATTGGTTCTGCGTCTGTTACTTATACAAATCTACAAGTATCCATTGATTTACACCGAAAGTTGCAATAGTATTAGTTACTAGGCAAGTCGTATAAACAGATACAAATTTATTGATATTTTTAAAACAATCGATTCAGGAATTCACGTGCGTCTCTGTCACTGAGTTAGAAAATGGCCTGCTAGACTCACGACTGGCACTGCGAGAGTGTCGTTAATTGAAAGTCTGGCGAGATCACTTTTGCGTGGCACCTCAATGGGATTGTCACCGGGTATATTATGTTGTTTGACATTTTGAGTTATTAATGTTCGTACTTTCTGTGCAGTTCCTGGTTGTACTGAGAGTTATCTGATAAGAAACTAAGTAATGTATCGTTTTACGCGTAAGCGGTTCTTTAATAGTATTCGGTGAAATCATTTCATTGAGTTGTTTTGTTTAAATTTTAATACGTTTCGTTGCTAATCACTGGTTTCATTTCTCTATGCTGCTCAGTAGATGCATTTATTTTTAGTATTTTATATTAATAAGTTTTGGTTGCCAGAAGACACACTTTGGGCATTGTGAGTAGCCTACATCCTTATTACAAATACTTTTTCAAAGCTCGAAGACCGGATAGAATTGTTCTCAGTAGCCTCCTAACATACTCGCACTTTTTTATATATCTTCTTTCACCAGTAGATTCATGAATTATTGTAAAAAGAATTAAATGTATTTTAATTGTTTTGTATGAACTACTGTTCCACCTGTGGCCTAAGCTATTGAAATATACGAGGTAAGTACCATTCCCAAGGGTAATGATGAGGGAAGTAGCAACATATAATTCTTAGAGATAAGAAAGTTATGTTAAATACCATCCCGACATTTGCCAGGTGAAAATAAGTATAACTTGGAAAACCTGAGTAAGGATTACTGACGGCAGGATTCGACCTTCTTTTCCTCTCAAAATGCCGCTAATAAGTCCTCTGTCGTAAGCGCTAGATAAGAATAAGTACTAGGTTCAACTAATAATTCTGGACAGAAGTGATTTTAAAACAATTGCCGGATGTAACAATTTTTTTTATATATATTTCGTACACCTAAGATACACATTTTTAGTCGAATTTCGGAACGGTTGTCATTAGGATTTAATAGACACCGTCCCTTAATTACGTTTAGTTTGAGGATATACAAAAAAAAATATTCAGCATATAAATTTAGCTTAAAATTTGTGTTTGATTAAAACCTACCTCGACTGTGAAAATATAAATAAAGGCACCAGTCAGAACTTCCAAATCATTAGGAACGTGATCACTAAAACATGTTATAATATGTAATTTGTTTTCAAGGCAAGTGCAATCCCTGAATAGGTTATTTAAAACTATAAACACTATTTAAAATGTTTCCGCGATTATTTTAAACTGCAACGAATCAACCGTTAATAAAATATTTCAGTTAAAAAAATGTAAAATATACTTCCAAGTACCTTGGCATATTAAATTATATTGACATTTAAAAATTAATAAAGTCATGTCATTTAATGTTTCTATCGGGCCGTTATCCTGACAGAGACTATCCCGAAAAAAATGGGGACGCAAACCATACGGCACCATAGTACAGTTTACTTTACTGTAATTACTGTATAATGTTTTTTGCTGCATCTGTACTTCCATTGTTGAGTACATGACTTTTCTAGGAGAATTTGTAGCTCTTTAAGAATTTCATAACTTAGAAATGTCGGTTAAAATAAAAACAAAGAAAAAATACTACCATTTTAAAACAGTGAAAGAAAAACGAAAATCATTATTGATTTTCTTGTTACGGTAAACAAAAACAGTTTGTAGCTGTGATTTTCAGATTAGGCTTTATATTACTTGACTCTTCTTTAAGTATCCATTTTACGTAAGACAGACTATTTTGCCATTTCAGAGTTTTATTGCTACACAAAAAGTTTAATTTTAATAAAATAACAGACAGCAGACGAAAGTGGAAAACCAATGGATACTCAATTTTCGCCGGGCTGGCAATGCAAACTACATAGACAGTGCTGCCAGTAGCCTGTAGTGGGGTATTTTATAACTATTTGATCTATGTAAATTGAATATTAACGGAAGTGACATTAGGACAGGAAGTGAATCAGTATAGGTAGTGAGTGATTTTGTATCGCTGAAAATGGAAAATGCCTAACCTGGCCTTACGTCATTCTAGGTGCACGAGCGGGTGAACAACATGAAAAAAAAATGGTTTAGTGTCAAAATTGATATTGAATGTTAGAATCTTGTATAAAAGCATTTTATCACTTTCTGTGAATTGTGGTATATAGTATTCAAAATGCGAAAAGAAGAAAGAGCAAAGCATTTTGTTAAGAGCTAAGAAACTTAAGCTTGGTAAGAATTGAACCCCTGCCTCCCGTTAATCAATAGGACGCTGAGCTCGTACCGCCAGCAGGCCAAATCTTTGGAAAGGTTCTTAATGTTGATCGCGTTCTTCAGCAAAATGCTGAAAGATGGCACTGTAATCAAGGGACACTAGTTCTGCGCATACCTACTGCGCCGAGACAGTCCTCGGAATGCTGCTTTCACTCACAATGTGAAGATAGCACATTCTCAGCTCAAATTTCAGACCAGTTTCCTTTCAGTTGAAATATAATTTATGAAACATAGTAACCTTGTAAATGCATTTTTTTTTTTTTTTTTGCAAAACAACTGGTTTGAAGAAAAATGTAAATAAGTTATTGTAACACACTAATACCTAATTGAATGGTCTTAAATTAATTTTCATGAGTGTAGCCAACTTGTTAACCGATCAAGGTAGTCGCGTGGAAACAGAGTTTAAACCAGCATCTTCATGGTGCGTATTCCACCCTGGGTACGCACATTCGTATACTTGAAATTGTATCACAGTCTTCAGAAGATATCAGAAACAAAAAAAAATCGGTTGATCAATTACTTTCTTTTTAATTCTGTACCTGAGAGTAAGTCAAATTTTGGCCAAAACATGGTCGATGGATTTTCGTATTGTATTCGGAAGGCCTCACACAACGATTGCACAATTTGGTAGTAACTGTGTTAAAGAATGTAACTAGTTAAACTTAGTTTGTCCATTGAATTTCTATTTGATTTAAAACAGTATTAACTCTTTTTCTGTCATAAAAAAGGATTTGTGAGTTTTGACTCTAAGGTACAAAATTAAAGAAGTGGTCAAAGAATTACTGTAAGTAGTTATTACACACTTCTACTGACATGGCGGAAGTACGAATTGCTAACCACCGTTACAGAGATGGCTTCCAAACTCTAGTGAGAATGTATCCAATGCTGTTTTAATTTGAACTAAGAAATATCAAATGATGCTTTAATTCGATAAATAGACATTATGGTAAAATTGTAGAACAGATTGTACTGTTATTACAATAAAGAATAGAATGATAACAACTCGGAAGAACCAAGTCTCTACTTCAAGAGTATTTGTTCTGGAGAGGGAAGAAAAAAAGAATATAAATCTAATCACCGAATAACCAGTTATGAGAATGGTGCTATTGTAAAAATAATGTGTGTGGAAATCGGCACATGAAATGCATTTAATAGACAGTAATATCTCGAGATTATAATTTGTGAAAGGTAAAATGAAGGTGTATTTTATGAAGAGACTGAAAAAATGAAACATCAATTGAGAGTCAGTTTTAATGTTATGTTACTCAAATAATAAGGTCATGATATTTTAATTAAAACATAATTTGAATTTTCTAGAACAAGACATTTTCACCCCGAACGGCTAACGGCTGAGCCAACATTTTAAACCTCAGTAGCTCAGCTCATAATTAACCTAGAGAGACGATTTAAGTGTCAGTCTCTTCAAGCAAAATGAAACTTTCAAGGCTGTGTAATTCATCCACATTAGGGGGCCCGCGGCGGAGGGGCAGGGGACAAATTTGGGCGTTTTAGTTACCTCTCCCCCTCAGCATTTCAGGGGGGGTCAACTCCCCCTCCCAAAGAAGCTACAAGCATAAAAGTTGGCATGCATAGAGATAAATGAATATACTAACTAGCGATACCCTGTATACGACCATTGGACTTGCGAGAGGTGCATGGGGGTATTGAATTTACACTTTTTTTCAGTGTATATTTTCTTATAAGAGAAAACCATATTTTTGAACTTTGTCAGACGCTGGGGTACTGTTATTTGCCGTACGCCGAAAAAAAAAATATTGTCACATGTACGCCAAACATTGGGAACAATCTTATAATAAATGAAGGTCGAAGGTACAATAGCAAGAGAGAGAAGAATTCGGAACGTGGTACTTACCATAATCACTCTGAATATATATATTTTCGATGGACTTTGGTAACTCCTGACATTGGGAGCCCTAGCGACGCCCCTAATTATCACAGAGACATGAACGATACCTGGTTGGAAATCTTATGGGACAAAGCTTTAAACAAGGTAACTTTTGTGCCTCCCATGCCCAAGAAGAAGAAGAAGAAATTTTAAAGAATGAAAAAAGTGTTGTTGTTTTTTTTACCTTTGTGGAACTCTGGTAACATTGTTATTTGTCGTACGCAGGAAAAAACAATCTCACATTTACGCCAGGTATTGGAAATAATTACATAAAAATGAAACAAATGTATCGTTCATCTCCCTGTGACAAATAGGGGCGTCGCTAGAGCTGCCAACGTCAGGGTAGACCACAGTCCATCCCAAAAAATACGGGGTGATTCAAGTAATTACGAAGTTCTGAATTTTCATCTACCTTGTGATTTCACCTACGCTCTTTATTTCTTATAAGATTGTTCCCAATATCTGGCGTATATCTGAGATTTTTTTTCTTGAGTACGACAAATGACAAAATTGCGATAGTCTCACAAATTTCAAACAATATGTTTTTTTTTCATTTTTTACTTCCTTCTTCTTCTTCTTCTACTACTTCTTCTTCTTTGAGCTGGGCATAGGGGGCACAAAAGTTACCTTGTTGGAATCTGTTTCCATAAGCTTTCTAACGAGTTATATGTCATGTCGCTGCGGCAATTAGGAGGGGTAGTAGAGCCACCAACCTGAAGGTCTACGATTTTCTTGAAATCTCTATCCGGCTCATAAAAGTTAAGTAAACGTTACATCACAAACTATTACCTGATTAAACGGTTAATATCTGTAAAAGTACAGAGAAACGTAAAGCTTCTAGGAAATAATCATTTGAAAAAGAAAATGCATTTAGTGTACCAAAGCTATGTAATCTCTCAACCCTAAAATCGAGTGACTGTTAAGTTTGACCTGAGGTGAAGACTTGTTGATCCTCGTATAGGTTCTCAATACACGTATAGTAATGCCTTTAGAGCCTGTAGATCCATTTCAGATATAATTTGTTTTACTTTACTATTAATTATGGCCAGGACGAAGTAACTAAAACTGGACGAATGTCTAAAACTCCACACATTTCCCACAACAAGCACCCTTTATAATGCAGAAATCAGGCAAATAACATCAAGTTCGGCGGATGAATAACAACCCGAGTGTGTCTTCAGTATCAGTTGTGGTACCGACTGTAACCACAATATCGTTTGAGCTTCACTAATATCGACCCTTTTCTAAGGATCACTAACTCTCGCTCTTCATAATTTCAATTTTCTTTACATAGTGTATTTGTGCTGTTACGTCCAAAATGTTGCCTTAACTCTAAAATTAGTAGAATATTGTGATGAAATCTAAAATCCCATACAACATTATTTTGTCTCCAAATTGCAGTGTTTTTTTTTTAAATAGTTCCATATATATTTTTTTTAGAATCTTGCATTATATTCTACTATTAGTGTAAGTCATTGCATTTGGAGATTGGAATCAAGTATAAAGCATATTCTAATTCTAAATTTAAAACAATTTGTAGTCGCCTTCTACGGTACTAGACAAAAGCAACCTTAAACTCTTATTTGGAAGCCTCATAATGATATAACAATTTATATATGTGCTTGAAAATGATAATTTTAGACACTTTCTTTTGTTATTACATTAAGAAAGATCAATACTAACTAACTAACTAACTATATGCATATATATATATATATATATATATATATATATTTATATCTATTTATATACGTTTTATATTAGTTTTCACATGTACGTGTATGTTCCAGAGCGATGGTACAATTTTTTATTGCGTGCTGTGATTTCTTAACTGGATACTCGAATATTCCTTTTTGCCAATCATTCTCTTGATGAGTTCCAACCCCCCTTTCCCTATCTCAGTGATTGTACGTGAAGAAAGTTCTTTAAAGTGATCAAAAAGAATGGTTATGTTTTATTACTGGTGTTGCTGTCACTAAAGGCTGATTAGTCGATATCTTTTTACAGTTCATTGTTACTGTATTTTAATCTTGATCAAGAAACAGTGCGAGGACAGTCAAGTTCAATTTTGTTTTCAAATAACATACTTTTACGTAGTGTTCAACAATTAGCTAAGGGACGGTTAGGAATTAGAAGGGTTAAACCAATAAGAAATGCACACGAAATTTAAACCTCGAGGACTTGTAGCTATTGTATGGCCTTCCATAAGAGTTCTTCAAATTTCAGGACATTTTGTTTTAGATTTTTATAACGACAATCGATTCGAGAAAATGCTAGTTCGTGCTTTACATTCAGTCATTCAAATAGTATTTAATGCATTGCATTTTGCCTTTTGTATTGTTGATATGATCCTGAAATTGAATAGTTTTGAGAAATTTGTTAGTACTGTTGCAACAACATTCTATGCAGTACATGGTATCACGAAACTTCTTTACTTGGCTTTCAGACGAAAGACATTTTTCAACACTTTAAGCTCCTGGAATAATATGAAAGATCATCCTTTGTTTTTAAAATCCAGCCAAGAGGCATGTCAAAGGTCATACGTTACATCAAGAAAACTTTTGTTATACGTTAATGGTTTCATCTTAATAGATGCTGTATTCTGGGCTGTAAAGACATTTTTCAGTTACAATGAAGAAGAAGTTCAAATAGGAAACTCAACGGTTATTTTAAAACACAAACGCTTAATTGTTGAATCGTGGTACCCGTGGGACATCAAAGAAATTGGTGGATTTGCTGGAGCCTACCTTTTCCAGGTAAATAATTGTTAACATCCTTCATATGAAAGGATGTTTAAAGGGTTGTGAAAATGAGTGGTTAATTTCTGTTTGAACAAGTAGTTTAGAGCAAATCGCACTTAAGAGCAATTGTGGTCTTGTAGGTTAAGCATCGAGGCGCACATTAGCCGATTGTTAATATATTTTTATTTCACTCATGCCAATCAAAATAGTTCAAAACATACTTAGGGGAAAGAACATTTTGTTTGATACTCATTTCAACGTTTTGTTCGACCATTAATAATCAAATCTCTATGTATGTCCTTTTAATTTGTCCTAATACAGTAAGCAGTCATTGTGAGTTTCTTTCCTTTCTTTCATGACGTGATGTAGTATTTATATTATTCAAGAACAATCCCAAAGTTTAGTCATCGAATTCTTCCTATGTAAAGATGGAACCAAAGGTACTTGAACGGGAAAGCTGAATGAGTATTCCAAATCCTACTTAACAAATATATAGCGTAAGATGAGGAAGTAACTTTTGTTTAGCTTATCGGTGTTCGGGTAATGTATTTCTAACCTTCTATACTCTTTTAATGCTCTTATTTCTTCAGTATCAATCTAGTTCAATCGCTAAGATGCTCGACTTCGAACTTAACCCTAGAAAGCCTAAGCTTTTTCACAACTGAATAAGCCTAAGGTGAGTCCGATGGACTCACCATACAATTTCATATATATATATATATACATATACATATATATATATAATAAATAATAAATCACAGCCATATTCAATCCACTAGTGGATGAGGCCTCTCCCCGAAGGGAGGAGTTGGTCTACTGCTCCCACGCTGACCAGACGGGTTGGGAGAGGAGAGCCGAAGCTCTCACTGTGATCGCCACTGTCTTTTATTCACAGCAGCTCCCCAATTGTCCTCACGATGCTGGGTCAACACCGAAATATTTGAGCCCCCATCGGGAATCGAACCCGGGACCGCTCGCATTGAAGTCGAGCGCGCTACCGACTAGGCTACGCAGGAGCTCACATATATATATACAAAGCATACAAGAAAATCGACCCGCTAATGTACCAAAACAAACTTGCTTACTTATATAGTCCAATTACGTTCAAGAATAGTACAGTATCTTGTTTTATAACGAACAAAAGTTATAGGAAGACAAATACAGTCGCAGTCTTTTTTTCTTGACATGTGATCTACCACAGTTATTTTTTGCTACACTGATTGCATTCTCTCTGGCATACCGAGTGTTCTGAACATACATTTTTTTGCATTTGTGACAAACTTGTTTTTGCATTCTTCCGTTTTTAGAGTCGCACAAAAGCATCTTTTCTTCTTAGGTGATTCTTCAGTACTACCAGCTGGTAAGGAATGAGCGTCTGGAATCGATTCTTGTTGTCGCAATTTCGGAAATGTGATCTCCATTGACGTTGTCGTCCCCCGGTGAAGTCCAAATTTCGATCGTCTGTGTATATGGGGCTGTATGAGGCTCTCCACCAAGTCAATCAGAAATTGTCTTCGTCTGGTGTTTCCTTTGTTTTTTCTTCCACTCAGGATTCATTGTGAGCCAGACAACATACGCAGCAACCCCGCAAACATCTAACATGTTCAAGAAAAAAGCTACTGGCCAGCGATTAGTTTTCCTCTTACATGAGTAGGTATGAACCGTTTGATGTAAACTATCAACTCCACCCTCAGTTGCATTGTAGTGCAGAATAATTTCTGGCTTTTTTGCTTCCTCCACCACAATATCCTTGGAATGGTGCATGCTGCTAAGGAGAATGACTGTTTTACGTCGAGCAGGAACATAAGAAACTAAGGTAAAGTTATGTTGAAAACCAAAGAGAGATGATTCAACTTCTCTAGCTTTGTTGGGTTGGAATTCTGAAGGAATGACAGACTTGTTCTTTCGTACCGTTCCAACTAACGTGCCCATTGCGCAATAATGTTCTACCCAATTGTAAATCGGTAAAAAAAAAGTTGTCACATTTCTCTTGCTATTATTGTATGGTTCTGTGAGGTGGAGCACTACCGATGAGCCTAAATTCGTTGCTCTGTTTGTTCCCTCCTTCCCCAAATAAGGCAAACTTTTGAGTGGATAAAAGTTCTTCGAATCTGTAGCCCAAAATATTTTCATACCATATTTGTCTGGTTTCGACGCCATATACTGGCAAAAAGGACACCTTCCCCGAAATGGCACTAATTGTTCGTCCACTGTAATATTGCTACCGGGAAGGTAATGCTTAGTAAGATTCGCGCACACTGTTTCCCACACATCACGAATTGGTGCCAACTTATCTTTCGAATGGCGCTCAGTCCTAGTTGTTTTGTCATCAAAACGAAGGAACAAAAGCAGTTGTTTGAATCTGTCCTTCTGCATGGTGCCCCAAATTTTGAAGGGCCGTATTTCGGGTTCCACAAGGCGGCAACTGTGTGATGATTGTTTTTCAAATGGCCGGCCGTTATAAGAAGACCAAAGAATGCACTCATTTCTATTTCATCACATCGTTTCCACGATATATTTCTTTTCCTTTCCACGTACACACGTTCGGCTTCTTGATTTGTATACTTCATGATATCATTCAAAACACTGGATGTAATGCAAAGTTCAAAAGAATCCCTTGTACATTCTATTTTCCTACCAGGTGGAAGCACAACTTTAGATGACGCTGTTTTTATAATGTTACAAGCCTTAACCTTGGACGTTAGTGGCGGATTTTTACTCCATTCCTCCATGTTTTTTTGTTTTCGAAAAAAAGTTCATTACTGTCATTTTGAACGGGGATGTCTTCATTTCCACTAATAGTATCACTATAATCGGTGTTTACACTTACATTATCTTCATCACTAGCCTCAAGTTCGGGATCATGAACACTGTCGTCACTGTCTGAAAAGTGCTCAGCAGACTAATTAGTTTGTTCTAATTCGAGACAAGCTCTGATTTCTTCCTCGCTGAGCGCTGACATGTCAAAATGTACTGTATATGGAAACAAAAACTATTGAAAAGTACGACAATCAGGCAGACAAACTCACTCCATCTTTCCCTCACAACATAAACAATAAAATGTAGATAGGCCTATTTTGGCAGTGGTACCAGATCGAATGCTTGTCAAGTGACTTGTCATCATGGAGCTGAATATAATATTATACTGGAGCAGCTGCTGGAGTGCCTTTATTGACGGCATCAATTTTGTCTGCAGATTTATGAGGATACCCTACTGTACGGCAAAACCAACCCGGAACTCTCGTTCTTTATACACAACAGCTTATCACAAATGTAATCGAAACTGGCCTCAATTTGAAACAAAGTTTGTCCCATAGCAAACATGGGGACTTCAAATATGCAGCTGCTCCAGTAAATATTATATTCATCTCCATGGGAGGTTGAAGTGCGATGTGCTATATAATGCAGTGGTTAGCGACTCAACACAAAATTAGCGAACTTTAGCAAATGCTTTAAGCGTTTATTCGAATAGAACACAGCAAACTTGCCCTTCTTTACTAAGTAAGTACAAGTGAGTCTCCTAGACTCACCTCAGGCAACAACTTCTCAAAACTGTTTTATTGGCCATAAAGAAGAAATATTGAAGCGAAATTATGTATAAAATTAATGTTATAAAAAACATCGTTATTGAGGAATACATGAAGGCACTTATTGATGTGACATACAGGGAACATTTTATAAGGAAAAAAAGAGTGAAGTGAGTCCGACGGACTCACCTCAGGCTTTTTAGGGTTAAGAAATCGTATTTAAAACTCGCTTGAGGTTTCTATTTTGTTCCTTTTACTGAATTATGGCTGTTGATTTATTAGCCAGATTACAAGAAATTTCCAAGTAGCTATACTTGACAAGTTTTCTCAAGGAATGTCTCCAAGTTTTTAATAGGAACTCTTTAATTTTTATACCAGTAAATTTTAACGGTACATTTATAGGTATCAGCATCATGAAATGAATGTGTAACACATTTTACTGATATAGTAGTTTTATTTTATTTTATTATATATTTATTTCAGCTTTATTGGATAAACGTTTGTGTCATCCAAGTAACAACATTCGACATGTTGTTCTGTTCCATGCTGGCGTTTGCTGTAAATCAAATACGTCACTTGAAGACAACCATAAGAGACATAGTGGAATTGGGGTGTGGCAGCGAAGAAAAACAGAATATAATAGTTCAAGAATGGTTAAATTCCTTCAGTGAAGTTAATCAGTCCAGTGATTACACGAAACTTGATGAGGAAGAAATGGCGTTGCTCAAGTCATTTCGAAATGGAAATACTAAAGGAAAACAGCAACTGTTGATTAATTCAGTGATTGCGTATTGGGTTAAGAGGCACACAGATGTCATAAGGTTCGTTCATTTCAATTTTGCACCTACCTTTTATATAGTGTAGTCATTTTAAGAAAATTAGGTGAAAAACTCCTTACATGCATGAAACGTGGCACACATATACTATTTAGTAACCTAAATAGCGTACTAAAAGTCCCGTAAAATCAAGCTTGTGCTACACCATCTTGGAAAATGTCAGCCAGAATTAAGTTATTTTATGTTTGTAAAATCTTGTGCCACACTTCAATAAGTGTTTTAAATTAGTTTGTTCATCATAAAAGTTACAAATCTTTGTTGTTAAGACAATTTCTTGATTTACCAGAAGCTACAAAATGAAATGATAACATCAGTACAAATTGTAGGCACCGACAATTAAATATAAAATGTCAAGTAACCCTCACTTAAAATTGAATCAATTAGAAAAAAAAACAACAACATGTAAACCATTATGTACAAAAGTACTCCTTCTTGAGCCAATAATGTTGCGTTTTGAAACTTGATCAGAGCATTACTATGAAGAAATAATATTGATCAAATGACAAAACAGTAATTACAACGAATGCAAGTCTTATCTTAAACAAAAAAAAATATATATTTTAAACTTCTTTCGATGTGATGCTTAGTTTCCGCGAAAATTAAAAACAATGAATTCTTACCTCTATTTTCAAAGGTGGTTGCTGTCGCACAAGTTTGATTTTTTGGGGACATTTCATTTTTTTTTTGGTGGTGCTTTTTTTGAAGTACTTTCTACATACCAAGTCCCATGCTTTTAAGATTTTTTAACCGATCTAAGTATTTTGGCTTCTGATGAAAATAGCTTTTTCGTTTGATGTCATTTTGTGGCTTTAGGATTGGCCAAATGAAAAAATGATTGATAATTTCATGCTGCACAAATTTAATTTGAATTCTCTTTCGTTACGATGTTTAGTTTCAATTTAAAAGCATTTTCAGAAAATTACAATGGACTATTACACAATACTAATCAATTCGAAATGGTTCTTCCGTATGCATGGCTGGAAAAATTTAATTGATTAATCCAACATGCTGTTTGAACACCTTAATAGGGGATTAGACAATACTTTGCCATTACTATGTTTTGTAGGATATTGACCTATACCTGCTGTTCGACCACAGTAATAACATAATAAGAGGGAAAGAATTCGAAGCAGTAAAACGTTTAAATATCTAGTCATGCTGATAAACAGTCACAATACAATGAGAGACACAATTTACGAACGAATTCAGGCGGGCAGCCTAGCATTTTATGTTAATTTACAATTACTAAAAAAAGGCTAATTAACAGAATAACGAAACTCAAGGTTTAAAACACACTTATTAAGCCTATTTTGACATATGCAGCGGAAAAATGGGTAACGAGGAAGGGCGATGAAGAAACACTAAAGTATTTCAAAGGGAAGATAGTGAGAAAAATCTGTGGAACAGTGAAAAGGGATGATTAATGGATGATCAGGACGGACGAAGAGATAAACAACATATTGCAAAATGAAGATATCGTAAGATTTATGATGGCGCAGAGACTGAGATGGTATGGGCACTTGGTAAGGATGAAGGAAAACAGAATACAAAACAGGATAATGACCAAATAATCTATTCCAGAAGTATAATAGGGCATCCTAAAGTAAGATGGATTGATAATGTAGTGTAAGACCTAAAGTGTATGATGGTTAAAGGATAGACAGAGAAGGAAAGATGGAGATAGAAGTGGAGGTTGATTGTTAGGGAGGCCCAAGCTCACCCCGAGCTATAGTACCAGTTGGTAATGTAAGATAAGTACATTTATATTTCCAATTCAAAAGAATTTTCAGAAAAAGACAATGAACTGTTACATAATACTAATCAATTGCAAATGCTTCTTCGGTACTCATGGGTAGAAAAATTGAACCGCTCAATCCAACATATTGTACGGGCAACTTAAACACGGAATTGGACTACCCTTTGTCATTACAGCACTTGGAAACATAAGTTCCTACATGTTTTGTAAGGAATCCCTTAGGATATGCCAGATATCAACGGTTTTAGAATCGATTAGAGAAAGGTATATTGTGGTACAACTTTAAATGATTTAACCTAATACAAGAAGAGCGCTTCCTTTAATCGCAAACTTATCCAAAAACAATATTGAAACAAACATGGAATTGATGGGAAGTCACGGTAACCTGATTTTATAGTTTAAAAACATGACAGTCCTAGTTGAATACTTTAGATCACTTGACTTAATTTATCATGAAGAACGGCGGTTCTTCGAGTGAAGCTGGCAAAGGACACTGTTAGCGGCACTCAGATAGTATACAGTTAGTTTCGGATCTACCGAAGTATAAGTCCGAGGTTGATGCTTGAACTTACATTTGAAAGATCTTTCCAATACTAAGACACAGGAAAAAATTGGGTCGGTAGGATCTCCTTGGGAACCCTAGAGCGCTTCGAAAAAATATCAAAATTTCACATTTTTTACGATAGTACTCACCCGAGACCATATAGGCGACCAAAACTTACTGGATCTTATTTTACGCTTCAATACGTTTCAAATGGTGTATCATACTCGGTGGAGCGGTTCATACGTTACGGCTTTTTTAAACCGAATCACAAAATTTTCACAAATGATAGAAAGGTATGTCCGTCATTCTGTGTGTATTTTTGCTTTAGCCCCAAATGGGTGGTCCCGGGGGGTTTTAGGGGTCTATTGCGAGCTCTCATGTTATGGGATAAAATCCAAGCTTAGATTTTTGATAGGAGTTAGGGTTTTTAAGATATGGAGCAAAATCGATCTTGTATCCTTCCGCCATAGTGACACCTGCCACTTTTTAAATACGGGACCGTACGGAGAACACTCTCCGCCGCTGCTACACTCATCTGGGCATGACGTAAAGGAGAAAAATGTAAAGATACATGACCGTACCTAATTTTATCTAACCTCCACGTTCACATGCTGAGTAATTTAAAATGTAATTTCTGCCAAGAATATAAATGCATGTTTTGCGCGGGATTGCATCCTGCCCCTTGTTGCTATGAAAAAAAAGCTACACATTACCGGATATCCACCTCGTGCTTTAACCGAAACAAACTGTGCTTTACAGGAATAGCCTTCAACAAAATCATTCAACATTTACTGACTTCTTGCAATATACTCAGAATGCTATAAATCACGTTTAGAAGCAGGAAATGGATTTCTTTGTTACAAGAAATCCACCGTCCGTTCCTTGTAGACCACCGTCCATTTCCAATAAATATATGTTTCCATCACTGCAAGCGCGAAGCCTCGGTAGCCTAATAATTAATCATCTTGACTCCTCCGCGTGGGTTCGTGGGTTCAAATCTCGGTCGAGTGTTTTTTTTAAAGAAAAGTGTGTAAGTTAAGGTAATGGACGCCTTAACCACAACGCCTCGCAGATGTGGTTTCTCCGTTGTATTTACACTGCACGTGTCTCCTACACGTTATAGCGCGTGTGCAGGAGAGAGGAGCATCGGCATAGATCACTTGTGTTACAGTCTTTTCTTATAGGCAGCCTTACAAAATAAGTGATATCAGTACAAAACCCCGTTTGGGGTAAAAGGAAGACTGACGCAAGAATTCTATTCACAAAAGAAGTGATATATATTTTGCGAGTGACTTTCTTTGTGTCACTATGGAAGAAGGATACTGTCTCTTAATTTTATTACAAAGGCAATACTTCCGCCATAGTGACACAAAGAAAGTCACTCGCAAAATAGATATCACTTGTTTTGTGAGTAGAATTCTTGCGTCACTCTTCCTTTTACCCCAAAGGGGATTTTGTACTGATCAACATGTACTGGAAGAGAGACATTCCACCTGGCTAATAAATGGCAACAATGTATTGTTGCTAACAGACAGACATGACGTATAATCTTATTTAACGTTAGCAAATCACTAGTATTGACTACATTCGATTTCTGCATTAGCATAGGATAAATACACTTTAGTTACATAAAATCGCTAACTTAACTGACTACTATAGAATTGTTAAGTAATTAATATTAAAATTATTATACTAATAAGTTCATAAATATATCTAGTTATAATTTTAAATATAAACAGTATATTTTTTTTCGTTTCCTAATATTTACAGGTTTGTGACTACTGTAGAAAATACGTATGGAATACCTGTAATGTTCCATATGCTTCTAGCTACAATGACGCTTAGTCTCGTTGCCTTCGAAGCTAGCAATGTAAGTAAGATACATTAAAAACGAACGCACGTAATGAATATGCTGATATAAGGTTTTAAAGTATTGGGCAGTTGACGAACATATTTGCAGAAGTATCTGGCACTCGTTACCGCTAAAGTTGATAAAGGGTATAGCCTACTCAGGAAAAGTATGTCTAGACAATATCAAAGAATAAACAAGTTATAATTATCTACTAAATATGTTATTCTATCTGAAATGAAATATATGTTATTCACTTGCCCATTAGTCTATATTTTGTTGCCATATTCTACAAGGCATTCGGCATTACTTTCCTTTACTGTTAGTTGTATGTTTTGGCGATCTATAGTTCAAGTGTATCATCGTCTGTTTCTTGAGTGATCTATTTAGTATATCACGTTCAGTTATACTTCTTTGATAATGTATATCGCCGGCTTACAAGTGAAAAATCTTCTAAAAATATAATTTTGAGATAATAAAGGCAATATTGAATTATTTCGGAAATTAGCGTTTGAAATAGGAAATTGTTTCTTGTACATCTTGCTAACAACACTTGCAAATTACGTTTCTTTCACTTAGCGACTCCTACGTACGCTCTGTTGCTCTGTATTGCCCACTGTAGCCATACACGTAACTAATAGTACTTCGTTTATCCTTTTCGTACTTCTTGCCCTTACTTCTCATCCAATGTACTGTTTCCTTCCTTGTTTGTCTTGCTAACGTTTGCTGTATTCTGTATTAGTTTCTTAAGATCCAGATAGTCGTTATAAGTATATTTTTTTATTTCGATAAATGTGGCGCTTTTAAAGACACTTTCCCATGCATGTACGTACATTACAGATGTCAAAATGTTTCCTTGCTGTTTGCATAGATCTATACATAGAATATACTTCCATAAAAGTGTGTCTGCCTTTTCAAAAATAGCACAATAATTTTAAGGCTTGGATGTACTCCAAATAGAGTGTACTCTGATAAGAATATCACCACGTAGATATTCCGATTTTGTCGCTCGCAAGTATGAGAAAATATGAAAGGGTTTCTGTATTCAATAGTAAAGAATCTATGTAAAATTCCAAACAGGTAACTATCTCACAGCCTCCAGAGTTACCGTTCGATTCTGTCCAAAATGACAAAATGGCTGCACTCGACAGGCGTGTCCTGGATTTTGACATTCAAAGTGTTGTTATTAGTCTATAATAAGATTTTGGAACAAATTTAACGGAGCATGATATTAGTGCATAAAATCCGACCCTTGCACTTCGCATTTAAGGAAAGTAAAGTCAACTGAACTTGTAAGAGAAAGTCAACTTGACGCTCGTCAATAAGTGCAAAAACCATCAGATTGGTTTGTCAAAGTTTCACACGCAGTTACTAAATAGATTTGATACTAATTGCTCCAACATGCCTTGTTGGCAAACATGCCAATATGTTTTTCTTCCCGTTTTAGTTTCGTTCATACAAATTTTATTGAATGTGAATTACGTGTGATTCTAATGGTATGTATCTGCATTAGATGGATAAAGAAAGAGTGAAATAAGGTGCTAGGCGAATACCCGAAAAGAAGAAACACATAGAGAATTCGATAATCATTTATTCTTGTGCGTTCAGCATCACCAGGTGAATCTTTCTAAATATGTTTGTAGATTTCAATGACATTATATATGTAAATATGAAATTAATAAAATAGATTCCGATAATAATTTGAAGACTGGGAATTTATATTAAAAATTGTAAATGGAAGGTATTTTAAATATATTGGCAAAATTATAGAGATAATTATATTTAGCTGCATATGTTAATGTTCAGTCAAATATATTGTGTTAATTGGGGTGGTAGGAAACAGACGTGCTGAAAGTCTAAAGTAAAGAATGTATAAGGAAGTCATCATTGGATATTGTTGTTACGTAAAAATCTAAAATTAGTCCTAATATGCATTATAATCGACGCTAAAGCACGTTTCCAATTATGGCTTTTGCTTGAAACAAAATGGGCATTATGACAAATACTGGGAATAACATTTAGACACTCATCATAAATACATTTGGTACAATTTATATACTCCTGCATATAATAACGCAAAAGCATTGTTTATACAATACACACTAACTACTCACTTCCTCACAGACAATTAATGCATACTTTGCCTTGCTTTTGAAACATCATCAATACCTCTTCCTGACATAATGGAAACGTTTCCGTAAGCATCTGTGAGAGGTATTGCATAAGGCAGGAATAATAGCATTGGCTAGTACAGGAGATAGCATTTCAGCAAGATGAGGTTAACTAGCTGGCAGCTACAATTTAACATTTCAACAGTCATGCTGATGTCGTCAGTTTGTCACAATAGAAGTTCGGTGACAGGGTTCGACATCACGTTGAAAATAGTTCCGCGAAATCTAGTTGCATGAAGTAGTGCACCTTCTAAGTAACCATGTTTAAATACACTCTGTATCTCGATGTTCATCTATAAGTACAAGAGCTTCCGGTGTAACCCAGTAAAAGTCTTTCAACATTATACGACAATCATCTCCCTACTTCTTCAAAACCTGACACATTACATCCATGATATTATACTGCATGCTCCATAGGCTGATCTTCCTATCAATATAGTAGAGCACGACCTCTTATTACGCAGACTGATTACAAGGTATTATATCTTCGTATGCAGACAGAAACTTAGTATTATAATATATTACTAATGTTAGTAATGCAGTGCAGCACCTTTACTTGACTTTTCGTAACATGAAATATTTAATTTATATTTAAACAATTATAGTGTACATCTATTTACAAGTTATCTCATCCGCTCGACATTACTGCATCCTCTTTATGCCCTTTCAGTTTTTCTATATTTTACCTGATCGGCAAAACTCTCCAGTCTTCCACTTGTGTGGTTGAGTTCTTGCTCTGTTTTTATATTCTGTGTACGGAAGCCATCTCTGTTTTGGAATCTTATAAACGTGTTTGAACATTTCAGAAACAAGATTCAGGAATATACGTTGGAAATGTGCTTGGTTATCTAACTCATAATATATCTCAAGTCTATCTCTTCTGTATCTATGGAAATAAACTCATTGAAGAGGTAAGTTACTTACAAATACTGCAAGAGTTACTAATTATCTTATCTATTTATGTGTTCGTGTGTTGGTACAAGATAAAATCATCAAGTTCTTATAATATATAAACATCGAATAAGCAATACGAAGCTTCTAATAGAAAAAAAAATATTTACCGCTATGTTTAGCGAGAGCGATATACACATATGTCAATGCTACTTTAAATGTTATAAATTCGTTATTAAGTACAATTGCTAATTAATGTTCATAATCACTAACATCATTGGTGTTTGTAATAAGTGGTAAAAACTTATTCAACTTCACACATTGTTCTGTTTAGCAATCCTGATTAGGTAAAAATCGACTAATATGTAAAGATTTTTATTATGTATTAGTTTTATTTACTGGAGGCTATAATCTCTGGTTATTATGCATATTCACTGATTTATTCACATTTGCCGCAAATGTTCGACATCACCGCCAGCAGAAGATATATAAGATCATGCGCAACACAAAAGATTCACTATATAGCTGCAACACTGCCTTTTTGTGTTCCGCCCTGTAGATCCTTATATTATGTTATTATTCTGCTACTTTTTTTTTCTTTCAGAGTGCCTCATTGTTCCGAGCTCTCTACGATACTCCTTGGTATGAAACGTCGAAGGAAGTTCAAACATTTCTAAAAATTGTTGGGCAACAGAGTCAGAAGCCTCTTACGTTCTCTGGAGCCAAGTTCTTCTCATTATCCTACGATTTCTTTAGCACAGTAAGTAAAGCCATGTTTAACCTTCATTTCCGGAATTGACCACACGAAATTCGGAAGAGAAGAATTGGTCATCTTTTAGAGCGAAAAGGGAGATCACTCTTTAGGGTGGAATTTTTAATCAAAAAGATAAGTTTTTAATGAAACACTCTTGCTTTTGATAAAAAATGTGATCTTTCCTGGTAGAATTCCAATCCTTTACCTACGCAAGTTATTATTTTAAATTGGAAAGGGCGATTTGTCACCATTTTAGAGTGTTTCACAGTGCATTATGGCTACTAGCGAAATTTCTTTTTTCTTATTTGTTACCGTGAATGTTATAGAAAGACAAAGTCCTAGAATGAAGTTAATCACATTTAGTTAAAAATTTCAAGAGGAGACTTGATAACTTTTCTCGGTGACAAGAACATACCAGATGACGTCAGGATACATATTTTTACAAAAATCATTAAACATTGTTCTCAAGTATCTGAAGAGACGAAAGGATCCTTTCCAGGCGTTCTGTATGCAATTAACACTATTTAAAGTGGTCACTGAGATATTTAATATCAACATAGAAAGCTTAGTTTGTGCGTCATTGATTAGGTTGAATTGGCCAGCGGTAGAAGATAAATTGGAGGGAAAGTAATAACATTGTTATTTGGAGCTAGTTTACACTCAAGGCCATGCACTACGGTGATAGGAGGTCAAATGATAAGAATCGCTGCAAGTCATTATACTCATAATCACTAGAGACCCACACAGGTACAAGTGTACAATTAAATAGCATTCGTAGAATGGGACACGAATATTGTGTGCAAAGATATTCAGGCTGAATCCAGCCTGAAAGTACTAGTCAATTTTAATCATATATCGGTGTCGATTAAATTGTTATATATTTTCATCTGTGCTCGACATACTATCTAAGAGAGGAAAATATATTTAGTTAAAATGTGATGCTAAACTGAATGTCACATGGCATTTTATTATGAATAATACAGAAAATATGAATAACAATACACAAGTTAACATTTGTCGCAACAATACTTTCCTGCCTTGATTTTCTTCATTCATTTTATAAAATAAGTTTTATGCTATCTGCGTAGCGACAAAATCCTATATAAGGCATACAGCAGAGTTGAAAGTCAAAGAACGAATGTTAATAATATACATAGTATTTTAAAATGGCACGTGAAAAGCAACATCACGATGTGAAAACGAGTCTATCAACGTTCTGCAATTACCAATACATATACATAGGTTTTCACCATATATAATTCTTATGTTACTTTCGTGGAGAAACATAATTGTCTGTGCAGAAATGATTCTTTATACAACATTGATTTCGGGATATACAGAACTGTATATTTAAAAATTAAAAGTAATGAGTTTCTGCTAACCAGATTGTGTTAATGTATTAACTGAAAATCATACAAAGAACGTCAGTAAAGTTACTGATCAATAAAAATAATTTGAATTTACTTATTTATAAGTAAATAAATATAAATTTGAACTAGCAGTTAATTTATCGGTTTTCTAACACTAAAATCAAATTGCAGTACTTGTTTGTCTTTAGGAGTGAGTAATGTGAGAATAAGAGGCACAACCAAAGTTGTAGTGATATCTAAGAAGATACAAGAAAGATGAATGCAGTGATATGGACATGTAATGAGGAGAACAAATGACTACGTAGTCATAGGAGTGATGGCAATGGAGGGCAAGAGAGGTAGAGGAAGGCCAAGGAGGAATTAGATGGATAGGGTTAAGAAGGATCTTGGGGAGAAAGGTCTATCAGGGGAAGAAGCTCAGGACAGAGCTTTGTAGAGAAGACTCATCATAATCGTCGACCCCACGCACGTGGGAAAAGACGAAGAGAAAGAATAAGAAGAAGTATTTTGTCTTTAGGAGTGAGGTAAATTCTGTACAGTTTGTATACGCTAGGTCAGAGTTTGGATATCATTACCAAGGTTTTAACCAAATTTTACGTTTTAGATTGAAATGTTGAACACAGTTGAAGTACACGACATTTTTCATAGCTACATAAAATATGATATTTTATCGCGTAAAATTATTGTCTCATGCCTGGGTTTCTTTAATTTAAAACTTCCATTGCCCTTTACCTGATCATGTAAGTTTTAAAACGGCATGGCAATGAAGTGAACGACGAATCGACTTGACACTTTTTGGTTTACTGCAGTTAGGGAGAAGCAAAAAAAAAAACATGACAAGTTTTATGTTTAGCAACGTTATAGGCCAAACTTATAAAGAATATCTTCCTGCAAATTATACATTGCGGCCGGCCTGTTAAGCTTGCAAACATAACTTCCAGAGACTCAAATTCTAACATATCATGCCTTCTCTTTAATCTATGCCACTAGAAAAGTTCTGGCTACGGGACATAAGCATGGTGTGTCCTTACGTGAAAAGGGTTTGCGCATAACCGAAAAGTGCGAATAACCAAAACTGCATCACTAATAACTACGGACGTAGCAACATTGGTGTATTACAATTTATTTTGTGGCCAATAATAACGAAGGAATGTTTATAATTACTTTTATTCACATGTGTTTCACTACATCCCTACTAGATATCTATACTAAACATTATTTTCTTCACAAAGATTAATACTCTAAAACTGCACTAATACACTCATCTTATTAAAACTCACGCAGTGGATACTCTAGTTGTTGGGAGGTTGCCACATAGCTGAATTTCTGGACCCAAACTTTTTAACAGCTGCTAAAGAGAACGGTCAGATTATGATTGAATGAGTGTACATATGTTACTGTTAAACATCTTCTATTACAGGCAACCCCTGTTCAGTGTTCAACTGTCATGTTGAATGAAAAAGACAACTATAGCCTAATCATTTTTATCCTGTTAAATTCAGGCAAAACAGAATGACCGAACAATTTAACTTAAATGTTTTTTTTTATCGAATCCTTATTTCCGCCATTTCCAATAAAAACCTATTGATTTTCCTTTTGCTTTTAATAGGCGTAGGTTCGAATACACAGCTGAGGACCACGTAAACGAACACACCCTTATAAAATTGAAATAAACACAATTACTTCCTAAATATCGTACTTGAATATAATACGTAAAACTAATATACCAATCTTGCTGCAAATATTTCTCTGGAATTTCAAATATTATGTATTATTTTTATATGTCAGTGGAGGCCAAGACGAAAACAAGTAATATTACGTAATACCCTCTATTACTTCCTTTAATATCCTTATAAACACGAGCCTTATCTTCACGTGGCCAACCTGTACTAAGCTGAATAAACAAACCCTTTTTAAGAGAGTCACCTAGTGCCCAGGTAAGTTAACATTTTGTGCATTATATAAGTTTTGGACAATAAATTATCGTTTATCTATTCGGGGCATACAATAAAGATCTTAATGTACCACAGCTATAAGGAAATTTTAATCTTCATAGAAAGTCTAAATGTGAAATAAGATGCGATATTTGTTATTATAACAGTGAAAGCCATTTAAAATACTTAAAAAGAAATATGCAAGAAAAATAGAATCACTTTTTTATTTTTAAGTTTTTGCTAATATGTCTCTCTCTTTACCAGGATCACTGCTGTACAAAACTGTATTTTCCCAGTATTGTCTCTAAGTTGTCAAAAAATCTGTAAGAAAATCTTAAATTTGTAGGAATAAAGCTAACAATAATGAACCAAATATAAAATCGAGTGGCAATATGAATTCAACTCCATTCCAAATAAGGTGTTATTATTATTATTATTATTATTATTATTATTATTATTATTATTATTATTATTATTGCAGAACACGTACAATTTATATTAATGCAAATTATTGCCGAAGACCAACATAGATATTAACTAAAAAAATCCACTCTCACAAATATTGATCAAGTTACTAATTTTATTCAAGAAAATATCTCCAGCAGAAAACAATGGGATGTGATATATTTTAATCAGACAAAAGCACTTGAAACTGTTAACCATTCGATTCTATTATATAATTGAAATTTGTTATATTATGAGAAGTATGTATTAAATGGTTAGCCAGGTATTTATTAAATACGTATTTCCTGGTTAAGGTAAATAATCCATTGCCTGCGCCAGAAAAAAAATTGAAGGCGTTGAAAAAATATTCTTTTGCTATAGATTTAAGTTGTGATACTACAAGTTACCTAAGAGGAGACAAAATGCATATACCATTTATAGAAGATTAGTTAAACAATATAATTCAATGTCATTATCTATTGAAAAAAAATGTAATACACAAGTTCCTTCACATACGTTAAGAACTGAAAATGCCTTTAGGGTTCCTGAAAAATCATTATTATTCTAACCAGGAGGATGACAAAATATATTTCCATCTAAGGCTTAGTAAATAACTATTCGCTTATGTTAATTAATTAAATATTGACTTATATCTATCTTGCTTTTATACATCTCTAATCTGAATAATTGAAAACTATACTTATACTATTCTTCAAAATTATACCATGGAGACTTCAGGGCTCTTGTACCAGCTCTTCTCATTATATATCTAGATCCAGAATGACAGTATCAATTTTGTGTACATTTATTACGAAATACTTGAGAGAATATATTTTATAATTTAAACTATTAATATAATTATTCAATTCTGGTTTTCTGTAACCCTTTTATAATATTACAATACTATCTTTTCACGTCTAAGGGTGCATTTACTATATTTAATTTATGCACTAAGACTTCGTGTTGTGTCAGCATAATCCCACATCAAATCGTGCTGTGGTTTTATCAAAAGCTGTGTGAAGATCGTAACAAGAACTCAAGTCTGATTTTCGGAATCTATAAACTGGATGGGAACGCTATTTACAATTCAAACAAAACTTGTAAAATGAAAGGTTTTTTTTTTTTTTTTTTTTTGCTCGGGCAGTAGAATTTGTCATTAATGATTCTTTCCTTCTTGTCTATACTGATTTAATATGTGTTTCTCCAATGAACCGTATTTCTGAAATAATAATTGAAAAATTGTCGGCAACGTTAAATCGCATTTTTTTCCACTTCTTTCGAGAAATAGTCATGGGAATTGAATTAGTCTCCGTCCTTACATTTCCAAACATGATCATACCACAATAAAGAAAGTAGGACAAAATTGGTTGTTTTTAGCGTCTCATCAGAAGAACGAAACTCAACTCTTGGATTAAAATAAAATCTTGGAAGAAGCCTTTTCTTCTACTTTTTTTTTCTAGAGAGAGAGAGAGAGAGAGAGAGAGAGAGAGAGAGAGAGAGAGAGAGAGAGCTTGATCGTTTTGGGCATTACGTACTCTGCTTTGGGAGACACAATCAGCAAGTTATTTTGCACATCTTACACGAGGACTGCTCGATAGAAGAACGTAACCATATTTATTTAACTTATTCTCTGTGTCTCACGTAAATGGATTGTTCCCCATGACGTTTTATTGTTGTATGGTAATAATAAGTATGTATGAGATGTTTGTGGGAGTGAATGGGCATCTCGGATCCTTAGATAAAGCAGAGATTAATAAGAAAGCAAGATTCACGAAACTACTAAACAACCCCCATTTGTCATAGATATTTGTTGGTGTACAACTTAAAGGAGCATTTCTCGTCATAATGATACATCCATTATATACCCCTTCGCCAGTGTGATTTTTAAACGACGAAATTGTGACTGTAGACGTGTTGATAGAGTTAACTATTTCTCATGGAAGCGCCGGATGTTGAAGGATAATTTATTGTCATATATTTATATATGTCACTCCTTGGTGTTACATTGTGATGGGGTCTTAATATAGATTGGTATATATCAGTGACAATTGAAGTCTGGGTTTGATTTATTATGTTCATGAGTGCCTGTTTGTGTGAGCCTATGTTAGAGGAAAGTCCTATCCATTGATTCATTTTCTTCACAACTTACAGTTCAATGAAATGGGTTTATTAGAGACTGTCAGGCATTAATAGAAACATTCGCCATTAGACGCCAAATGGCTGAAAAATAAATGCCACTCCCTGGAAATAATTTTAATGTCTTTAATTTTCACAAATACGTTCCTAGTTATTACACTTTGTTTATAATCTTTATGGCCGACAGAAAAGCCTAATTGGAAGTTAATTTTCCTCTTAAATCACTTTTTCTGAACGTGGGTGGCGCCGAGCTATTACTGACAAATTACTATTTATTGTATGATTTCTTACCACGTTTTTTTTATCATTTCTATTCCTAACCAAACTAACGTCACATAGTGAAATTGATGTAAGATAATGGTGGCAATTCGTGATAAAGTATAGAGAATGTGTAGGAGAGAAGGAACAACAGAAAGCAAACCTTGATTTGATGAAGAATGACTTAAGATTCACTAGGACCGAAACAAGCAAGGTAACGGTGGATAAGTAATGAAAGCGAAGCAAATACGAACCACTACAGTAACACAAAATCAGGAGAGTAACTACCGCACGGCAACACTCGGCGTTGAGGGAGCCTAGATGCGCAAAGAGCTCTATAGATGTCACATAATTAGATGAAAAAAATAGTTAAATGTAAACTTACCAATCATTACAGGAGATAATGTGTCAAAGATTGTTTTATTTTTGATTTTTAAGAGCTGCCGTATAAATAAATTTGCAGTTGGGGCCAAATTTTCTAGTACCTACACCTTCCAAAACACAACGTTCATGCGGGTGTAAAAATAAACAAGAGAACATATCTGACCAGTGGCGGCCGAAGGCAATCTGGGACCCGGAACAAGTGAATTTGATTGAGATCCTTTAGCGAACACAATCGTGAATGCAGACTGCTACTATTAGCTATAATATTTTAATTTTCCGTTATTCTGAGTCCCTTGGAAAGCTGGGGAAATCGCAAAAGACTCACTAGCCAAGACCGTTCACTTCCGTCCACTCGCTATAACATATGCAGGATAATGAATATAGAGATTGTGGAGAGTCATGCTTATAAACCATCCGACTACAGGCAAGCGCACAAGTAAAAGTGTTGCTACGGCACAGTTACTGCATCATCAACCACCATCGAGGTGTTCTACTGATTTATCTTAACGACCAATCATTCACTTATGGAGTCTGGCGCAAGGTGGGACGACCCACCTCCTTTCCATAAAAAGAAACACTGCGAAATGAATACCGCAAGAACACGGAGAATATGTTAGTTGGATATTGGTGAGGGCTTATAGGTATGTTATATGCTTCATATTCACGTAGTATACGGTATCCGAACAAAAACACCAGAGGTGCAAAAAGTGGAGCCAAGTTCTTTAGCCCTAAAAAGGTGTGAAAT
>JAGDQP010004279.1:11147-28220 GCA_022664845.1 Lepisma saccharinum
AAAGAAAGAAAGAAAGAAAGAAAGAAAGAAAGAAAGAAAGAAAGAAAAAGGAAGGAAATAATTAAATAAATAAATAAAGAAGGAACGGAGGAAGGAAGAAAGGAAAAACGAAAGAAAGAAAATGAAGTACAGAAAGAAAGAAAGACAGAAAGACAGAAAGAAAGAGAGAAAGAAAGAAAGAAAGAAAGAGAGAGAGAGAGAGAGATAAACAAACAAAAACAGAACTGAACTGAAAGGGCTTTTGTCATAATGGAAGACTAATAAATTATGTCATTATCAGGCCAACCTGAACAAACGGACCTTCAGATTTTATTCCACAATAAAAAGAAAGGAAAAGAATGTATGTAGAAAAACAATGAGTCTCCTCACTTTTAACAGGTTAATGTTGGGAGAGTAACAAGATAAAAGGCGTGGTCGATTACTACTCCCCCGAAATACTCTCCGACCAGTGATAGTCTATAAGCCTTAGATGCTAGTCGACGCCTAGAAATGTAAATTAAAATAAAAGTTTTATTTACAAAATATTGACAGAGACATTTGTGAATCAGATCTGACGATTTCGGTCAATAAAATGATTGTAAGATAAATATTACAATGACGTAAAAGGGCGATTAAATTTTGCTAATTATGGAGAATCGTAATGAAAATTCAAAGTTTTGGATTTGAAAATTTCAGTACTCTATAGTTTGCAACACTACATTTCCTCCCCCTTTCTCCTTGTTCTTCGGAAAACTTATTAATTCATTTAATTTTCTAGATCTATATGACTGTTAGCTATAAAAATACCTTACACTGGTAAAGTTCTTTTCTTTTACGATTAGGACATGTGCACTGTGTACACCTTTCCGGTAATTAGTGAATCACCTGCTTCAGCATTTTCCAGTAGTCATATTTCGTCCCATTAGGAAACGCCTTGAGAATTTCAAATTATTTTTTTTTCTGCCCGTTGCCTTGAGATGTCTAGGAGGGATGAGGCATAACAAAAAAAAAATATTACCGAAAAGACTTGCTTCTGTTTAATCGTTAGAGGCGGCTGCTGTTTCAGGTAAAAAAGGTGAAGGGGAGGGGAGCAGCTATGGTGGTAGATGACTACTGAATTAATGGGTAGTTAGTTTCGTTACAAGAGAAAGAAAATGGGGTTACAGGTGTGTTGATGGACCAGCAGTCGTTGGTAAGGCACCAGCACTCCAGCAGTGAAAACTGGTGAGAGATCTTTGTCTTAAAGGAGAGGAAGAGAAAAGGTGATTAATGGATAAAAAGCAGAAAAGGAAAGAGCAAGTTAATATGTCTTCGCTTTGAAATCGATCCTTTTTTCATCAAGCTACATAATTTCTAGTTATGCAAGCTAACATCTTTGTCAACATTCTAAAAATACCAGTCGATAAAATACCAAAGACCTTATCTCAGTTGGTAGAGTGCAATGGTGTTCATTTTAGTCAAACCTCTCTCGCCCTGGCTTGTGTTGTCCACGAGACGAGACGAGACAGTGCTCTCTTGTAATGTAAAATATACATCTTTTCGAGACGAGACAGCTTAAATCTCGTCTCGTGGGCAACACTCACGCTTCAATTTCGTCCTCACCCTCATACACACACCTCCACCCTCACTTTACAACTTTGCCCTTTATCTCGTAAGTCACGTAAGATTTTCTCTCATTTCTAAAGTAAAAAAACCATGTGAAAACACTTCTTGTGCTCTCATGCAGTTTTAATAGTAAATTCTTTTCCACAAATGAAACAATTTCTTTTTAAATCGAACGTTGCTTCTGAGGTCTTTAAAAAAGTTGAAGATGTTGAAAGATGAGATGGGTTATATATAGTTTTGCATGCACGCGCTGTGAACCCGAATAGTACCTTCACATTTCAACTTTTCGTTCAGTGCATGTTTTGATTTCACACTAACCTCAATAATGTTCAAAATTCTCTTTTCACGATTACAATTTCTCTTTCAAGACATTTCCCACAAGAGCACAATAAATCAAAATCAACCATTCCTCTTTTATTTTATTTATGATAAATAAGTAATTTGTTAAGTTTAATGCATTAATTCCGCTACGTAAATTCTCACAAGATGCCGACAAAGTGTCTTTAAAATGATAACGGATTACTACGCTCTGACAAAGAATAATAAATATAACCTACAACTTTCAATTTCAAATACCACATCTTCAGAGGTAAGTTTTACTAAAAACTAAAATTACCAACTAAAATGTAATTTCCACGTAATAGAAATATGACTAACCTTATCGTAATAAATTCTATGAGGTTCTATTTTCTCTTACTGAGTACAGAAATAGCTTACAATTGAAGTACCTACACTTTCTTTCTCTTTTATTCACTATCCACATAACAATTTTGACGTGACTTAACCTTGTTGCACGCTGGCATGCTATCTGGGTACGTGATATATTACATGAAAAGAACGTCAAAATACACTACCAATTCATCACCTATTTTACTTGCCACTACACAGCAAAGATATATTGTCATAATCGTCGACAGCTCACAACTGTCTAATGTGGATAGGTAATACATAGAAGGAAAAGCAGTGTTCGCGCGCTGTTGCGCGTCATTGCTACCTCAATAGCTAACACAGCAATTGTTCAACTATCAGTGTTGGGTTAGGTACTTGTTTTTTGTACCTAGGTACAGGTACTAGGTACTGACCTTAAATTGTACCTAGGTACAGGTACTAGGTACAAATTGATCAGTGTACCTAGGTACAGGTACAGGTACAGGTACTGATTACTGATAAGTGTACCTAAGGTACTTTCTTAGGTACTTTTTAGGTACTTGACCCAGATATTGCTAAACAAGTCTGGAAATGATATCAAGAACTAAGAGGATGCTGATCGACTAGAGTATCACTCCTATCTGGTTACATGTCATAATAATAAACACTTATTATTGAGCAGGATAGGTTCATTTAAAGTGTGCTGTGTTATCTGACTTGTTAAAAAACGGTCATTTTCATGCAGCATACTGTATATTAATAATATATACAGCAATGAAAACAAAGGAAGGAGTCAGAAAATGTTGGAATTTAAATACTAAATTGATAAACCATTAATAGAAATATCTTTCTTCTTCGTAAATAAATCTTTCACCATGCTTTTAATTTATATATTTTTTACGTATTTTTTTAAAAAAGAGCATTCGGTGCTGAGCATGAGTGGCCTCCATTGTTTCTTGATGCAGGGTGGTATAGTAATGCACCGACACATTTCGACGCATGATAGTACATTAAACAATAACAAGAAAATTTTAGATCATCCGGGTGGAAATTCCGCCGAATTTCGGATCTATAGGCAAATGAACTGTAGAGGTTCAAGTATCCAATAGAACTAACAGTAGAGCTCATGCGGAATGCTATCGTCAAAGACTTCAAACTTGCTCCATCTAAATTTCTATATTTCAAAATTGTGCATTATGTGCGCAAGGACTCAGAGGAAGTAGGCGATTCCCATATATTCTCTGAAGATAAATTGCACACGAACTATTGTTACCAGCAAGGAAGAAAATTTCTGAGAACCTCTACTTCCTTCGGGGAATTCCTTGCGCACTCAATGCTCGAATATGCACTTTTAATAGATCTGGTTTGAAGTTATTGATGATAGATAGCATGCCAAATCAGGTCTACCATTCATGATGTTGGAAATTTGAAGCTGTAAAGTACATCTCTCACTCTTTCGGAAAGCTTTAGCTCTGAAACACGGCGGAATTTCCACCCCGATGATCAGAACTTCTTTTCTGATTTTCGTTCTTAAGATTGAAAAAGAATTCAATCTGCAATCGGTCTTGAGATTGAAATACAATTCAATCTGCCAGAACTAGTATGCCGCACCTAAAAAGACAAAGATTTTGGGAACCCGTTTCACAGTCTAAACGACCGGAACTATAAAAACGAAATTTGGTCTGAAGGTAGATCAACACTAGTAGATTGAGAAAATATTACAAAATGTTGAAAATGTTGCCATCTTGTATCCAATATGGCCGCCAAAATGAATTTTTCATAGGATAGTCCACTCAGTACTTCCAATCATGTTTAAATGCATAAAATGTTTAACTCCATGACGAAGCCAAGTAAACAGAGAAGTGAACACATTATGTGAAGGAAGCTCCCAACATGAAATTTATTTTTAAAAATATGCCAGATACGTGAGGGTTTAGGTAATAAAATATTATGATACAATAATTTGAAAAGTAAATAATTCTTTTAACATTTATGAAGTGGTATAACTGCAGTGTTCAACTCATTGAGAACCTAGATAAAATCTTAATTTCTGTTATTCCTCATTTCTTTCTCCAGTGAAGAAAAACGGAAATTAGCGTTCGAACGAAAAAATGACATTAAAAATAATTAAACGAGACAAATTCATTTCTGACAAATGGGAATAACAATGCGTTGCGAAACATCAAATTATAGTTATTTTCGTTCTTAATTTATATTTATTTATGGATCTTACAGGCAGCTATGGAATAAGCTCGTCATACGTCAGAGGGATGTCGTAATTCGGGAAGCACACAGAAAGAAATAGCGGTGTTGATTCAACACTTTTCGGTGTCCCAGGGCGTCCACCATTTTTCTGTGTTAAATCAACACAAGAAGCGGTGTTGATTTCGGTCATTTAACACAATAGATGTGTTGTCAATGCTCCTTCAACACAATGGAGGGTGTCATACTAACACTATCACAGTGTTAAATCAGCCATTTATTGAGTTGATTTAACACAGAAAAGTGGTGGCCACCCTGGGAAACCGAAGTGTTGAATCGACACAGCTATTTTTGTTGTGCACTTTTCCGAGTACAGGGTGGGTTAAATTAACGACCATGGCCTTTTGTTTAGATATTATATCAAGATTCGATTGGTGAAACAGAAATTCTTTGGGAAACCTCGGTCAGTGTGGCCGACAGCACGATTCGAAGCTGCATGCCTCCCCGGTGCCGATCCAAAGTCTCAGATAATGTATGTTACCAATGCATGTGTGTGTTAAAAGTATTGTACTCTGTGATGCCCTTGTAATCCACAAAGAGTAGTTCATCCCTAATAGGATAACAACAGAAACATTGCATCAAACGTCCGAGCACCAGTTACACCCTGGATTCATCTACTTCGTTGATTTTTTATTAACTGAAGGGCAGATCTTAACATACTGAAGAAAAACTATTAAATCTTTAAATAATGTTCCGAAACTAGAAACTAACCTTATATTTTGTCTGTTAAATATGTCTACATCTGCATTCATTCCATGTTCCCAGCCGATGAAGGTTTATGCGGCTTTTTTTTACTTCCAAAATTTTGGAAAAGCTTTTACTTAAAAAGTTCGAAGAAATCGCCAGCGTTGCAGTAAAAATTTCCAAGTTTATGCTAATAAATTAAACATACATTGGACATGAATCAGTTGTTTATTTTTGGGACTAAGTGAGGCAGACCGTTCCAAGATTCCTTCAATATCTATGTTACGAGCCTAATATTAGAAACATTTTATAAAACTATAGAATGATAAATTTCTCTTTCGATTATTAGCTGAAGTACCTAAGATTCAGGTACTAGGTACAGCAAAAAAGTACCTAGTTACAGGTACTAGGTACTGCAAATGAAATGTACCTAGGTACATGCTTTAGGTACGTGTTTTGTACCTAGGTACTGTACCTAGGTACAATGTACCTAGGTACTACCCAACACTGTCAACAATATTGATATATACATCATTTTAAAGCATATGAAACAGGCTACAACTTTTATTTCGTACAGGTTTTTGATATTGCGAGTTTTGGATCTAAATTACTGCAAAACTACCAGCTCGTCTAGTTTTGAAAGAGCGAAGAAAACCTTGATACTGACTCCATTCTTTTTTCTGGGGGGGGGGGGTAGTAGTAGTTCTTAAAGGAAAAATTGACATTATACGTTTTGTCTATAAAAAAATAATTAAGTTGTTAAAAAAAAAGAAACAAAGTGATTTAAGGAATTTGCAACTGTGGCTCCACTGTGGATGATCATATCTAATATGCTTAAGGATAATCTAAAGCAGGGTTTCTCAACATGGGGTTCGCGACCTCCAAGGAGGTCGTTAGTTGTGTGCAAGGGGAGTCGCGAGAGGAGTTGAAAATATACATTTTACAATGGTTTTGTAATCTAAAACAAATAAATTACAAAGAAGAAACTTTATTTTACTTATTTTTATAATTACTAAATATAATGTAATTTATTTCGATAGTATAATTATGATATTTATTACCAAATACAACAAATCAACTGCCATGTTTTCAAATGAAAAAGTAAATATTACACAAAATAAAAAAGGACAAAATATTTAAAAGGTGACGAAAAATTGCACAGGTTTACTTACTAGGTTAGCGGGAAATCTGAGCTTATTTTGATTTAACTAGTTTCAAAATGTCCGGTTCAATTTTTGTGATACGCTTTATCAAGTAATTTCAGTCAATAGTTAGGTATCCATTCTTGTCCTAAATACCACGTTTTTAATATAGGCTCTTGATTAATTCGTGTATATGCAAAAGTTTTCAAGATATATCCTCACAATTTTCTACAATTGCTCACAAAACCACTTTTGTCACTGTGAAAATAATTTTCCAAACAAAAGTTTAACCACCCTTCTCGGAGTTCAAATTTAAAAGTAAAGTAGATCGAGATCGAGAAATGCTACAATATTTGATTGGCAAAAATCGGCATCTGACTTAATTTTTGGTACTAATTAATAAAATTACACATGGAAAAGTGGTCCTCTGAATTAACATTGATTTTCACATAAGCAAGGCTCACTTTTGAATTTAAGTGAAACTTTAGTTTAGGAAAATTATTTTCACAGCGTCAAAACTTTAGGAGCTTCTAAGCAACTGTAGAAAATTTCTTGAAACTATTTTGAAAACTTCTCTTTTTACAAGTCTGTTTCTCAGTTACACGAATTATCAAACATTCTGTGTATGTAACCGCATATTACAAACAGGAAAATTACTTTTGAGGGTCGCCGGGCAGAAGACACAGTAAAAGGAGGTCGCGCCATGAAAAAGGTTGAGAAACGCTGATCTAAAACAACGATCTCCAAGAAAAATGGCAGCACTACCTCCGTATACGTGTAATGCATTTTCACTGTTACACGAAATTTCCTTGCTGCTCCTACAAATTCAAGCCTAGAGAGTTCAAACTTTCAGGGAAGAAAGTTCATAGTTAATTGAAGAGCATGATCGATGCCGATTTTTAATTGTCTTTTTTGTTCATTGTTGAAAGAGATTCATTGTTATAGGTTTCGATATTCACAACAACAATGAAGCGATTTCAACAATGAAGGAAAACGAAAATAAAAAAATCGGTATCGATTATTATCTTGAATTGGTTATGAACTTTCTTCCCTGAAAGTTTGAACTCTCTAGGCTTGAATTTGTAGGAGCAGCATTGAAATTTCGTGCAACGATGAAAATACATTCCAGCGTTCTGCAAATTGTGGTCCGCGGATCACAGGTGGTCCTCGAGGTCTACCCTTAGGCAGGCGCAGGGTGATCCGTCGAACCTATCAACTAATAAAACTGGTCCGCACTTTAGTTGGCGGAACTGTGCACAGGCTTTTGTTCAGAAAATTTGCACCCCCGGGAGTCGGGAATTTCAGAGAACCGGGAGGGCGTTACTTGTACAATTAGCATTACAATAGTAGGATAAATAGTAAACTACAATTTTGCCCGGGGGGACGGTACATTCCCTTCGGGAGTGCTCCGCACCCCCGGAAAGGTGCCTGAAAGAGACACTGACTGTGCATTAGACATATACGGAGGCAGTGCTGCCATCTTTTGTTAGAGATCGTTGCTTTAGATTATATTGAAATTATAAAGTAGCCCAGTGATTTATCCACATATCCCCAGCACCCCCCAATTTTTTTCTGGCACCCCCAAATTAAATCTGTTGAACACCCCCCCCCCCGTACGGGGAGGGGTGCACTTTGGACATTAGTGGTGTGACAGATGGAAAACTGTCTTACAAGAAATAGAAAGGAATATTAACGGAAACCTCATAAGCTAGTCCAAGCCGGGGAAACAAGATGGCTGTCGTACGATGATAGTATTCAGGAAGTACTTCAGCATCATGCGTCCCTCTGTATCGCTCTAGAACACATATACGCGGAGGCTGGAGACTACTCGAGTGACGCTGGGAGACTTCTCTTGTTGATGAGAAAGAGGTCTACAGTTTTTATAGTAGTTCTTCTTTCCGCAATTTTCAGACCTCTGAGCAAATGTCTACAAACCTCAAGTGGAAATATGACATCAATTGAAGCTGTAATCCTTTCTCTTGAAGCTATGGATTTGAATGACTTGAAAACTACCGCAGAAGACTTCATTCAGAAGGCGGAGGACAACAATGTTGTTATGGAAGACGACAGTCTTAGTGAAGAAGTTTTAATGAAAGTAGCAGAAAAATATAGGAAGTCTATAGTTGAAAATATGAAAATGAGATTTTCGGACAATTTAAAAAAAAAATTGCGGAAGTTTCACAAAATTCTTCTCGAGAAGCACGAAAGGTCGGATTTTCGGAAAATATCTCAACTGTGTGGCAGAAATGAAAGGGACATGTGTGATGAATTCAAATTATACAGGAGATATTATGGTGATTTGGCGAGACAGGAAAGTCTTCTTTCGCTTGCTTGTGGAGAAGATAGAAGAAGCATGTTTCCTACCCTATCTGCTGCCGCGCTGCGCATACCGCTTTTACTGGTAGGAAGGAACTGCTGGTGTGGAAAGAACATTTTGCACAATGAATAGAATCCTGTGTTCGGAACGATCACGGCTGCTCCCTCAACACGTAAATGCCTTAATGAAAATATCGATGGAGGGACCGAGTATTCCTAACATAAGAAACCCAGAAGAAGATAAGAAACCCACATACTGCATGCAGACAGTGCATCGATAAGGTATACCGCAAATAGTTGGAAAAGCCGAGGCGAAATAAACCTGCCAAGGATGTGTAGGTGAAATGTGACATATTAGTCACAGTGGTGCAAATGAACAGTGTGACAAAAGTATCTGAATGTGACAAAAAAAAAGTTATAATGTATAACATTGAAATGTTATATTTGCTATGCTCTATAGTTAATGTATAAACCAAGTTATTAATATTATATTTGTTAGAAATATTTATTTAATATTTTATGGAATTTATGTTTAATTTGCTGATAAAAGGAGTTTTAAAAAGATGATTTGATGTTTTGCGGGTTGCTAATTAATCAGGTACATTGTGCATGTTTCAGGAGTAGCTCGGTAGATGGCAGCACAACTAAAGTGATGATTTGATAGTCAAAATGGAGTTTTTAGAATATTAAATGATTTGTTTTTATCTGTAATATCGGCACAAGAATACAAGAAGTTAAATTGATAATTGTAATAATGCTAAGTAAAGGATTTTGTATGTAATGATAATAAAATAAGATCTAGTCGCTTTTGTTTAGTGAAGCCAGGTATGTAAAAAGCTAGGTTGGTTTTCACGAGACTAGAGGTACATGTATAGATATATTTTGTTATGTTTTAACCCTCTGAATAAATACTTATATTTTGATATTATCAAGTTCTCTTTAATTCGTTTGGGAGACATTGATTATAATGTTGTCAAGGTCGGTGAAAAGCACCGCAGTAGTGTTCATAATCATAGGCTCTACGAGTATATAGTTTAATGCTTGTAGCCCACACTGCGGGGAGCAGACTGGAGCACATTTTTATTAGGTGTAGGATTCACGTCAAGCTTCGAAAGAACCCGTCGCACCCTGAGATACTCCAAGTTCTTAATTAATCTGTAATCGGACCACGGCGCAACTATAATTTGAATTTTGATGGTTATAAGATACCAGAGAAGGTACCATTACATATTTCAAAGTTATAATGTATAACAGGTACAACGTTTCAAAGAGATGGAAATGGTATGTTTCTTAGTGTGATACTAAAATGTTGCTAGGTTATCTGCTCGTTTGCTGAAGTAGAAATAATAACAGTGGTATTAAAGATCAGTTTCTCATATTTGCTCATACAGTATCTGTGATACAATTAGTTTTATCAAGAGAAAGTGAGATATTACAGAAAAGGTTTGAAGTGGATGGGGGGTTAAATATGTGATATGGGTGTGGTATTGGAATTCGAGAGATTAACGGATTTTATTTTTAGATATGGTTTTGAGTGGGGAGAAGAGGATGGGTGATGCGATTGATGCATGTAATCTAATTTGACTTATATTGGAAAATGAAAAAAATGCTTAGAAACATTGCTTCAAATATTTAAAGTTACGTTTATTGAGTAAGTAATACATAACGATCAGTTTTGCAATAGTACCATTGTGTGGTAAATTTAATTTTTACTGAACCATGTATGGTCATTCGACATACAGCAGAATGTTTCACGGATTGCATGAGTTGGTTTTGCTCCTATGAATGGTAAAACAGATATTTTAACTTCAGTCTGTGTTTCATTCCCGTAAATTTAAAAAGAAGCCAAAAGCGGTCACAAGAAAGTACAGTGTTTCACATAGTTGAAGGAAAATAGTTAATATGATAAATAAACACGGAAATGTTTTTTCTTCATATCGGAAAATTTATATTTTGTAATTATTTACACCCCCAATTGTTTTCTTCAACCCCCCAAATGTAGAATCCTGGATAAACCACTGAAGTAGCCCTCGTCTATTTTGATCAAGGGACTTTATCGATCAGGTGGTGCAGAACAGGTCAATACGATCACGATTTGTGAACATTTTGTATAGTCTTTACCCTATCAACTGAAGCACCATTCAGGAAAAACTATCGCAAATCATGACGGTACAATCCTATATTTTTCCTTCTGATTGATGTAGCCCCTTGATCGAAATATACAAAGACTACCCTACTGGATGTGCATGATGCATGTTGATTGTTGATGCCATTCCATTGTTGAAATAGAAGTGTCTGTAGGTTATTCTATTTTTCCTTAGAAATAAGAAAGCATTTGCAAATTCATCAGTTATGCTGAATTTCATGACATAAAAAAAGAATAATTAATTGAGACGGCTGCCAACTGCGCCGACCAAGACAGTCGTGTAGACTGAGGCGCCAGGCCAGCGTGTCCATGGTTCTGGCTTCGAATCCCGACTGGGGCATGGATGTTTTTTGATTTTAGAAACTTAACAGCTAGGACAATCGAGACGGGCCGTAGTTACTAAAATGCCCCCAAAATACGAAGTTCATCGAAGTTAATTATAGGCTGTGAGATATCCATCCCGGACACGGTACATCACCTGTTGCGGGAATATCAACCTTGTCACATAACCTTGAGGATTCCGGGTTCAAATTAGGGGTGGTGGCAAAATAGGGTTTCTTTTAAAAACCGGTTGTATTTTAGAAACGATAATTTGATTTCCCTTTCAAAACCCGGTTACTTGTTCAAGTTTAGGTGCTAATGATTTTTATGCAGAACCTTGTGAACAATATTTTTGTGGAATTATCAAATCTTTGTAGTCTTTGTTAAAACCATGATATTTGGTGCTTTTATTTTCAAGCCCAATTTTGATCCCATAACTTGTATTTCGGTCTTTTATTCACGGCATGTTTGCTAACTTAGAAATTGAACTGATGACCCCTAGCTAACCTAGGCCCAAGCCAGGTTAGAGGAAAGTGTGTGGGAAAGAAGTCGACCAAGGTTAGTTTGAAGATGCCATCCCGATATTGGACTAGTGCGACCGAGGAAAAACTCTAAAAAAAACTCAGTAAGGATGACCGGCCGTTGGGATCGATCTCGTGACCTTCAGAATGCAAAACCAACGCTCTACCAACTGAGCTATGGTCGCTCAGACTTCGCTTCATAGAAAGGTACTTCCAACCTACGAAAATAATTTGATTCAAGCCGAAAAACTAATCGTATACAAATCTCTCAACTAAAGTCTGTTCATTATGGATTCATGTTGCACAATTTTGACCACTATTGTTCTTTACTTAATTTTAAATCTATCGGAGAAAAACAAAAGAGAAAGAAATAGGCTGATTATCAGATTAAATGAATTCTTTCTGTTTACCAACTCACAACAGAGAGTTTTCTCTTTCCTTTTTTTTTATTCCGTTGTAATGACAAAATGGTTTTGTGTCAGCATCCACAAAAAAAAAAAAAAAAACGGCCTTGAAGTCCAAGCTCCCGATGTCTCCGTTTGATTGGCATTCGACACTCATGCTCTGTCGGCTTCGCACTTCATGTCACTCACACACACACTCTCTCTCTATCTGAAGCAACCGTCCGTCATCGCTCGCTTTATTACATTGATTTGTAACTCTTTCTGTGCCTTTTCTTTTTGTTCAATTTCTTTTGTTTCATTTCCCTTAAAGTTTTTGATGTACAAAAATAAATAAAGGTGTAGTTAGTGAAGGAGCTGGATTACCACAGGCATTCAGCAGCACCTTGAAACACAACAGATTTCTCTCTTAATACAGGTCAATCCGAAATAATTGGAGTGATTTTTTATTTGTTATTATTTTCATTACTTCATCACTTTCTTCTATTTTTCAATGGTGTCATTATATGACCCAGCAAGCCAAATGCAACCAGGATGTGGATTTTGGTAGGGCCGCTGTCGGGACCCCGTCTAGCAGTCGGGAAATAGTTGGTGAAAGGTCGACGCCGACCCATAAGTGGCGTTTAGTCGTCGTGCCATTTTCCGGGCAGCCGTCGGTCCTCCGACTTGTCGGCATAGGACCGAAACTCCGGCCAGCTTCCACCCTCCGACGCCGGCTCCTTGTTGGGAATTTTGAAAACACGACGTCTTTCTGCCTGTCGGTCCAGCTTTCGCCGACCAAATGTCGCTGTCGGGGCGACGTCGCCTGGCTTGTTGGGTGAAATTTATTAGAAAACTTTGTAGAATAAGTGTAAGAGACTGCTGAGGCCTCTGATTTCGAGTGTATGTAAAACTTTTCTTTTGATATGGGCCAGTCTAGTAACTTTGGACTTCGGCCCTCCACGAGTCGCCTTTAGCTGTAAAAATCCACATCCATGCCCCTGCCTGGACTCGAACCCGGGACCTTCGAGCAGATGACCTACCGCCGCAGATCGCTCAGCCACCCGGCTGGCATAATTCTCTATGTATTAATGTATGGAGTTTTGTGGTTCTTACATTGAGTTGTCTGGTTGCAAAACTCGTTATATCCAATCTGGCACTTTTTCAGAAATGAAGAAAAAAAATGAATGAATTTTGTAGGCTTCTTCACCTAGCAATGGGCTTTCTCGTTGAGATTTAAATGGTAAATAGTGAGGCTTTCAATGTAATTATAGACTCATATCAAAGATTATGCTGTCAAGAATCTAACGTACATTCATTGGGTAGTAATTGTCTGAAAATACACCAGATTCCAGTAATCAGATGTCTAAATATTGTGTTCTTTGTAGCATTTTTTGCAGAGCTAGATTAAAAAAAAAAAAAAAAAGAATGATCGGCATGGTGGAAATTCACTTATGCTGTCACTTAAGCACTGATAGTTTCAGACTGCTACGCAACTATCCGCTTTAGTATGCGGCGGTCCTTGTCACTTATCTTTGGTTTTCGCACGCTATTCTTTTTAGCCGATTTTGTCTTGACATATTTTCTACACAGACCTCCGAGACGGTTGTTGCTAATACGCTGTAAGTAGCTGAGCAGTTTCCCTTAGCGATGATCTTCCTAACATGACACCTACAATTTGACCGCGTGGAAAGTCTGACACTCTGAATAGTTCTGCGTTTCACCACTTTCGTACGCCATTCGTTACTACTACAGCTCTTTCTCTTCTGCCTTACTGTCTTGTCGAGACCTTGCCTACGATATGTCAAAAAACAAGAGGTGCAACTCATGTAATGTCAGTGTGTTTTATCGACCCGCCGTAACTCAGTGGTAGAGCGTTGGCGTGGAGGTCTTGTGATCGATCTCTGCGGCTGACCATCCTGATGGAGTTTTTTTCATAGTTTTTTGACTCATTCACACCAGTCAAATGCCGGAATGGCACCTTCAATATAAGCCCTGGTCGACACCTTCTCGAGTCCTTACCCTACCCTATCCCGGCCTGAGCCTTAGATGCAGTAACATCAGTGTTGTTAAGCTGGAAACATCGCTTTCCATTTCCTTCAGCTGGTCGTTTCTTTTGTCCAATCCCTGTGCACACAGAACTTGTTTATGTATAGATCTATCTATGATCAGACTTGTATTAGATAGATGGAAAGAATGTATAGAAGACCTGTATAAAACGTTCAAACGCGTTGTTTCCCATATCGAGAAGTCATGTTATTGCGAAACATTTTGCTATTCAGTGGGAAGAACTGTTTGGTATTGTGACCGGTTGCTGCACCTTGTTGGAGCGTTTGTTGTTTGTATGTAGCAACCAGTCTGACTGCCAAGCAGTCCTTGCCACTGATTCTAGAAATGTTTCCAAGTTATGTATCTGACTTCTTCGGTATAACAACATTACATTGCCTGACTTGCGAGATGTGCTGATCACACAGCTCCTGATATTTTCTGTCAGAAACTTTCTCAAGGAAAATGTGTACGAGTGAGAGAAAAAAAAACAAATAAAGCTCTGGAAAATCTCTTTCGTATTCGGGAATGTCAGGAGCTTAGTGTGGCCATCTACTCAATATCATTCGTCCAATACGTACCATCAACCAAAATGCGTTCATTACTTTTCAGACACCCTGTAGAAGTTGTTGCCAAGAATTCAGGTATTGCAAACAGATTGAAACATCAACACTTAAATTGATGTAGATAATTAATCGTTTCTTTGACCTTTGTACACGATCTTTTTCTACAATAAAGACTCACAGTTTTTCCCCTTGTAATTCCATAGAATAGAAACAAGTTTCCGAATGTTGTAACTGTAAACCAGTCATAGAACAAATAAATAATAAGGAGAGAAGGAAGCTAGAAAAATCAGTTTTTAATATAGTTGTCTTTTACATTAACAAAAATGCTGCAAGTACAAAACCAGAGAATTTGTTTTCTTTATGAAAAAAAAAAGAAAAACAATGTGAAAAATTGTAATGTCACTACAATTCTTTTGTTGGTACAAACGGAGACGTATGAACAAATTCATTTGACAATGACACTTGAAATAAGTATTTTTCACGGCTGGTTTAACTGCAATTGTGAGTGTGTGTATGTGCTTTGTATGTTCATGATTAACCGTTGTAGGAGGAAGAAAAGTCTGGAACAACCAACAAGTTGTATTTCAACCTTTTCTTTTCTTTTTTTTTTTAAAAAAGTTTTTTTTCTTTCCAAAATCTTCAGAACAAATGAGTAATGAAAAACCATTAGCCTTCAACTGTCTGTAGTAACTGTTTGCAATTCTTCCTCCTTTCATTAAAAAGTTTTGATGAAAAGCAAATATTTTTTTTTTTAGAAAAATAAGACATTAATTAGTACTGTACAATTCAAAGTAGTCCAATCCACTTCAATGACCTTTTTTTTTTATTTGAAACTTATCCAGTATTTCCTCTCTTTTATACGTATAGATGGTACGTCACTAGTAAAAAAGGCGAAGATATATGGGATTAATGAACGAGGTGGACTACTTTTTTCAAGTTCTTTACTCATGTATTTTGACATTTTAAGTGAAATAAGACATACTGTATAATTGATTAATTTGTACAACCTTCTTTTGTGAAAAGATCACATTATTCTAGTTTCTCTGTGAAAAGTCGTTTAGAACAATTTTTATTTTCGACACTTGTGGAACAATTCATGATTCAAAACTAAATACTGATCGGATGCATTCTGATTTCACTGTGCAAAAATACACTTTTGGTATCTTCATTTTACATATTATATATCCTCTGACGTTATCTTCTTGGTTGCGAGTGTAAAAAATATATGCGAAGTGTGTAAAAAGTTATGCAAGAGATACAAGGACTTCATTATGTCTTCTGAAGATAAATTTTGTGTAATATTGTAATGCTGAGAACACTTCGTGAGGGGTGGGGTATTTTTATTTATTTATTTATTTATTTAGTGACAACACAACAGGCAATGGCCTAATTATAGTGTTGAGCTTTACAAAGTAGTTGTTCAGAGTTTATTGACAATGGCATCTCTAAGTTCCTTAGGAGACATAAAGCATACGTCCAGATCATTGTGAACTGTACAGGATTGGTTATATATTGTACAAATTCTCCAGATTTGTGACCTCATTAAGATATTGGCTCTTGCCTTTTTTACAGTGGAAGAGACCAGTATTATTAACGCGACACGAAACTGTAATGTTGAAACTAAATCCATACAATCTAACTTATTTTGTACATTTTTTTTTTGAAGAAATAACAGATCAGCAATGTTGCGCCTTTGTTCCAAGCTCTGAATATTACTGGTTTCACTTTTCGACCATATCATATCAAATATTTTTTTTGATATAGAGCCATTTCAGTTTTGGCTTGTAAAAAATTTGGCAGCCATTTTTAAAAAAAATAACTTCAAATCGCAGTTAGGATCCTCGTATTTTTCAGAATCATGTACATCTTTAGGGACTGTATATTGTGAATCTCTTTTGTTAAACTTTCGAATTATACTAGAATAATTCACGAAGTTCAGTTTTGTTCATACCAAAACATCTTTCGCTTAAATAACGTAGAAAGGCCTGATGGAACTCTTTAAATCTAAGTATTATGGACAAATGAACGAAGATAAATAGTATGACACTTTTTTAGTCGAGTTGAGATGGGGTTTTTGCTGGAATTAATTCAAACAAAAATAATCCTTGGTTCCAGTTCATACACGTACTCCCTAGTTTAGTATACTAACAAAAATCTACATTCTGACCTTCGCGTCATCGACGCTATATTGGAAAATGGCGTCCATCCGACGTCTTGAAGACAGTTTCTGGACATTTTTCGCGAAAATTGGGTAAGATAAAATTAATGCATTGGACATAAATTAAGGAACACAAAATTTTACGCAATTTTGGTACTCTTCAATTATTTTATACAGATCATTGTTTGGCTAGAATTTTCTCTCCAACTATCGTAATTTTAAATTTTCTTCTTTTTTGTCTTGTTTTGTCGTGAACAACAATTACTCTGGAAAAAGCTAGATCTATAAATGATTTTTAG
>JAGDQP010004279.1:35495-86465 GCA_022664845.1 Lepisma saccharinum
ATATATATATATATATATATATATATATTGCTTTCTCTGTTTTAATAACATATCTTCAAAAGACAGACGTTTTCTGCTCTTGTTCATCTTACACACACTGTGTATACCCACATCCGGTGAAAGAGGTGCGGCTCAAGACTTTGGAAGATAGTGAAAACCACTACAAGAAATAAAATGTGTCGTATTTGTAAAACATATGCATAGTTGCAATGTTACTGATTTTGTCTCCAGATTTAGTGACTACGAAACATTTACCAGCGGTAAAATAATCTTAACATCGTCAGACAAAGAAGAAGTCATATTCATACAACTCCTAGGTACTTTATGATGGCTCTATACAAAGGCAATTCTCTCAACTGAGTTGGTAACTATGTTCCGGGTATGTAGCACCTGCAGATCAGATCATTGAAATCTCTACAAAAACAAAATGCGATGCATACAGGCTGTGGCTTGTTATGGCTTTATGAACAGTATGCTTCTCTGGGACAGGATACGGGACCTGTTTCCAAGGCTGAATCTCCTCTACTTAATTTCCTTCTCCCCTGAACATCTTGTATCCTCTGTTGCAAATGTGATGTAACTTAGATGTGTGTTTCAGTAATTTTATCCTGCACCTGTACGGCACATGTGCAAAGCAGGATATTAGCAGAATCACTTATCCGGTGTGCGTGGTAATTTATAAATATAAATATATTCCCATATATGTTGGACGTACATCATCCCATCATATGATTACTAAGCGAGCTTCTAAAGATGGGTACTGGAGCGTACATATTTTGTTTAAGCGGGTTATGAACCACTGCTTTCTACAGGTATTGAACCATAGTCAACATCCACAGCAAACGAGCATGCTAACCAGTGGCGTCATCATAAGGGACTACACTCTTTGAGTCTCGCAGCACAGTATGCGACGTGCCATGTAGCCTGCAACAGGAGTGAATTTAGGTCTACTATATTTAAAAACGTGCAAGTGTTGTTGTTGGATAACACATGCTTCCTACAGACGGTGCTGTAAATGCACCACGTGTAGGAGTAGGAAAGAGTAATACGCATGCAGCAACGACACTTACATATTCTCAAATGTTAAATATTAACTTCGCGAACTTGACTTATATCCGCGTTGGATGAGTGTTCTTGATGTCGTCTTGTAACAAACAGGGTTGCTGGTTTACATTCCGGTGGGGACACGTTGAACGTATTTATTCAGAATCTAATTTAAACTGTACATTTTAATCTTTGAACACGGAAGAAAATGGTAAACTCTGGTCAGTTCATCTTGCCCAGAGACTTTTGCGTCATAAACCCAAGTCCAACAAAAGCTCGACCTTATTCTTACCAAAATGCTCTGTTTTCTTCAGTCTAAGCGATGAGACTAGAGACGGTTTCCTTGTAAGAGTATTGTGTAATCATTCATGTACTAGAAACGTAATTACGACATGATTAAGTCATTGCATTACTTAATTACATTCACTATGAAACATACTGTACGTACATCGTAGCAAAACCAGTATATTCTAGTTGTATTCCGTCTACGAGGGAAAACTGCAATATCACTCTTAACATGTCTTCTCCTCAATTGACAGGTACGTCGTTGCTTCCTCTTTGAAAACCAGAATCTTTGTCAAAAAAACTTGTCTCAAAAATGGAGCGCAGAAAAAGTGACATATCTTGAATAACACAACTATAGTCGCACACGATGCGGAAGTCGCTACGAAAACGTATATTTGCAAGGAAACGCGCAGACATGTTAGACGGTGTATCATGTTTTTAAGTTTTGTTTTGTGATACATTAAAAAAAAGAAGGGGGGGGGGGAAATCTTCCCCGTCGCGCGCGTGTCCGTCTAAACTCTCATCCGGTCGATTCCAGTACCAGTATGTGCTATGCTCTCCATAAAACTGCTTTTCTTTTAAGAAAAAAAAAATGAACTCGTCTTACTATTTTGTTCATTGGGTGGGGTCGCCTGCAGACATGTTTCTTTTTGCCATGATTCTTTCTGATCTAGCTAGCTGCTCCCGATAATCGGCGATCGAGATGATTAGTCAGATCGTCGGTAGAAAGAGAGAGAGAAGAATGCTCTCCAATCCAAACAAACTAGCAGCCGATCACTTTCACTCATCGGTTGAAACAAGAAAAAAAAAAAAAAAAAATTGGAGACTTTCGCTTGAAAATTTTCTGAAGCGATCCATCTAAATTGCCACACCTGTCGGTTGCGTAATACGGTTTTATTTGAAGTTCTGTAGTTTTTTCTTTCTCTTCATTTTCCTGTATCTATTTTTTTTCTCTGCTATATATCTTGTGTGCAAACAACAACGAAAAGGTGGAGAAGACAAGCGAACGACAACCTTCGCTACAGAGAAAAGATGAAAGTCGTAGATGATGATCTAGTTGGCGCATGCATGCGTATCCGTTCGTGGTCTGCTTGTTTACATTTTTCTCTTCTTTTTTTTTATCTTCTAAAAGTTTACACTATATTTCTATTCTATCCTTTTCCTGTTACTGCCTTCAAAAGTAATAAATAAATATATAACCAAAAGTAAATGAATGTGCTGTCTTGACTGTACGTGGCGAAATTCTTAAGTAAACACATGCTAAAGAATGACTATATGAAAATTATATATGTACTTTGTGTTTCGTAAATGATGTCACTTCAGACTGTTATGTTGGAAAGAAAGAACATGATTAGTATATATATATTTGTTGGGCATTTTTTTCTTTTAACTAATCTAGTTGGTACTTGAACAAATATTTCTTTAATCCAAATCCCCAGTCTGGTAATGACGATCCTCGACTACGACCTCATGACGGACGTAGATTTGAGTCCTGCTGTCGGCTTTATTGACTGAAGTTTTCCAGGGCTTTCCCTTAACATAGCCTGGTTTCATAGAGGAACTGCAAGCAGAGCGGAGAATATGTTGTGGGTATAGCAGTGCGACGATATACGCGGAGAATAACGACGTTTGCTTCAACGACAAAGCCTGGACTGTAAAATTTGAATGAAACTTTACACCAGGAACACCCTACAATTGCTTCAATATGCTTGTCGGCAGTTTCTTTTACCACTTTCTTAATGACATTTAAAAAATATACTTAACTTTCTCTACCGCTATCAGCTATCTATCTATCTTTGTCAAATTGTTGCTTTTCACACACTTTCTGCAACGTATGTCTTTTGAAAATACAGTTTTCCTATACATATGCACTGCAAAACATTTTTTCGGTCCTTTTTTCATTTTTAAGGCCTTTAGACAACTTTGGTTCAGGCCATTCGCTGGGGGTAGGGGGTTTAATACTATTTCCTGTAAAAGTTTAATTTTACAAGTGAATTGATTGAATTTTTTTATAAACTTTAGACATCTGTGGCTCAGAACACGATATGGTAGGGGAAAGGAGTCGGTCAGGGCCTAAGTTGAAGCTACCATCCCGGCATATGCCAGGTGCGACTGAGGAAAAAGCCCTGAGAAAACCTCAGTTAGGATAGTCGATCGTTATTATCGAACACAGTTCCCCCCGAATGCTAAGATACCGCTTTACTAACTGAGCTACGGCCACTTTGTTTGTAGGTACAATTTTATATGATAAATAAATAAGTGGAATTCACAGGTTTTCTAAAATAATATATAATTTTCAGAGCAATAGTATTGAGAACAAAATATTAACACGTACTTATTGAAGCAATAATTATCATTATGTACATTAGAAATATGGAGATACAAAAAAAAAAAACTTGAACAATATTTTCATGCTTATATAATCTTTCAAAATTTGGAGCTTGGTGTCAAATGATTTAATGTCAGAAATACGTTCATGTAATTATTTGTAGATTATATTCCCAGTAGCACACATAAGTGTTTTCAACGTTGATTTTAGGTTCATTTCATTGATTAACTATTATCGGATGAAAAAATTACGTTCATTTTGAAACCATATTTCGACAAAGACGTCATTGCGTTGATAAGACGTTAATACAACGTGTATTCAATATGTTATTTTCAACTATGGTATATAGATTTTGTTCAATGTGTATCTTATTAACGTTATATAAAAAATATATATATAATTAAAAACTAATTGAATGACACAAAACTAATTTTTATTTTCTCATGTGCACGTTAAAACAGATTGAATTTTAAATTATATTTCAACAAAGATAGAATTTCGTTCATAAGGCGTTAATGTGAAGTGTTTTGAACTATGACATAGATTTCGCTTTATATACGTTTTTGTAAGGTGACATATTACACTTATTGAGAAATACAAAGTTAATAGTGCAGAGCTAGTCAGAGTGTTGAAGAAAAAATGTACACAACAAAAGAAAGAAGGTAAGTAAGTTTCCTTTATTCTTATTCTTATATGAGAAACGACGCCTCTGGATTTGTGACACTGCGTTCTAAACTGCCTGTTACCACAAATACCGTAAAAGAGGTGGATCAGATTCTCAAGGTGGATCCATGGATGAAGGGATAAGGCGATGAGCTACCAAGGAGGAGTGCGGAACGTACCTGGTTCGAGCTCCACAGCAGCGGTTGGATAATTTACTGTTGGAAAATTAACACCGTTTATCATGATGAAAGCAACGGATAAAATGAAACTAAATGTGTGTATACCACCAATAAACGGCATTCATGCTCTGTTTTGGCCAACTGAACCCATTTCTTTATCGTTTCTTCTCAACCATTATTGAATGTTGAATAAACCGTTGAACAGGCGGACATTTCGGTACATTTACAACACTAAGAGAATGTTGGGGTACTGCTACTGGGGTATGTACAGTATTTAGCATCAAATGTTGAAAGTTCCATTATTAGACAATATAAACTAATGTGTAATCTATTTATTGAGATAAAAACAAAAGCCTTACTGAGAGTTGACAGACTTACCCTAACGCTAAGAATAATGCTAAGTGAAAAATTATTTTGTTTCGTATCTCGACGCCCATATCAACGGTTTGTTCGCAGCAGCAAGCTATCACATTGATTTGTTTCCGCCATGCCGCAGCTCTCCTACAAAAGCAGGCTTAGTGTTATCAGGCTAATGGGACGCAGAGGCCAGTACGCTAACCATACAAAGGCCCTCTAATTCATTGCCTACCGGAAAGTAAGAGCTGAGGACATCATCTTTCGGATGTATGTTCACGCCAACGACCACCCTGACTGATGTTTTCCTGGATTTTCCTTAGTTTCACCGGACGAATGCTGGAATTGTATCTTAAACATGGCCCTGACTGATACATTCCCTATCTTCTACCTATTCCATCCCGGTCTGAATCAAAGATGCTAAAAGACCATAAATATAATTAAAACTCTCAGACATGTGGCAGGCTTAGGTCATAGTTGTTTATAAATGTTTCATGTAATCCTTGATTTAACTGACAATTATGAGCTAGATAGGCAGAAGTCAATTACATGAATGAGCGAGCACTGTACTTGAGGTAGTACAGGGGAAGGTGGCGAAGTCTTTACCTTAAGATAGGACATGATGTACAAAGTTTTTACAACACTGCTACTATCCATTCCTGTCTGATAAAACATTTTGTTTCCTCTCTTGTTTCCTTGGAGTTTATTACTTGTACAGAATCCTAACGAAACGTTGTTGTTTAGTCGAAAAAAGATATTATTACAACATAAACACACCGGACAAAAAATTAGAGCAAGCTGAGCAATTTTATACTGGTCTGGAATAGTACAATCTGTGTATACACCGTAAATAAAATATTGTACGTTGCTTGTTACTGTTTTAGCCTTGTGAGACATGCATGAATAACCAATTTTATTTTTGATTACAGGTAGTGCCATGGGTTGAAAACGGGACGTCGCAGAGAGGTAAAAGGGAGCTATTATGTTTGGTCGTGAACATGGTCATTCTCTGCAGGACGTGCCAAAGTTTATTGGCGTGTCCACGTCCACAGTCAGTAGTATTTAATTTAGAGTGGAAGGAGTCGAGCAGGGACCAATCCCGTAGGAGCAGCTGTGGCAGAAAGAGCAACCGCGATCGTGGGAGATTACAAACCGCAAAACGGTTCCAAACCCGGCAAGAGTATTCCTACAAGAGTACAATGCCGAGTCCAGTCATCTAGTCTCCGAACGAACGCTTCGATGACAATTGCGTGGTGTAGGAATATTCAGTCGCGGGCGAGGGTACGTCCCAAGATTTTTGTCATACAAAATAAAAAGCGACTGGATTGGGCAAGGCAACACAGCCAGTGGATCAGAGAATCATATGTTCGGACGAATCCAGTTTCTGCCTGCATTCCAATGATGGTCACTCCATGGTCATTCGAAAGGGTGAAGAAGCCTTCGACGCAGAGTGTAAGCTAAGGCCTATACAGAAGGGGGATGGAAGTGTAATATTGTGGGGTGCATTTCAATAGCTGGGGTGGGTCCTTTAGTTCAGGTGTCTAAAGGCATGAAAGCAGTGGACTACGTGCCATTTATAGATAAGGTGGTGTTGCTATATGTCGTTTCTCCAAGGTGATGAATGCCATTCTACATCCAGAATATCAAGACAACTGCAACTGTCCACCGAGCTGAAATTGTGCAAGATTGTTTTGCAGAACATGATGTAGGCGTCTCACCTCTCACCTGGCGCGCCAACTCGCCAGATCTCAATGTTATGAGAAAATATGGGACATGCTCGAACGGGCCATTAAGAAGAGACAGCGGTCCCAATTTGACCGCTCTGCGAGACCAGTTGTTCACGTAATGGGACAAACTGGACATGAATGTCATCCCCTCCCACATTGACAGCATGCCGAAGAAAATCAAGGATGCGATTCAAGCTCGTGATGAAGTAACCCCCATTGGTTAGTACCAACAAGTGAGGATGCCATGATTTTTTTGTCCGGGGTGTTTATATAACAGGTATAAATAGTAATAGTTTTGTAGAAAGTTAGTGTTTCATGAAATTGTTTCGGTACGTAACGTAATAAACTTCTTGTATATGCAATGTGGAGCATGATGATTAAATTAAATTAGAGAGCTAAACAAATTATTTCTTGTTTCTAATGTCATCAAATTAGTTATAATTATCTGTTCAATTAATCGTAGCTTAATTTGCAGCCATTTCTTATCTCGTATCATCCTAATATTCCGTCGCCTAATTTTCCTCCTTTTATGTCGCCTAGTGTCGTCACCTATTCAATTTCCATTTCCCAGGATATATGATATATTGCGCTATTGGTCTGTCAGTTGTTTGGCTTCATAGTTGTTGACATTATATTTGAATTAACAATGACAACTTGATAAAATAGAATTGGAAAGGCCTAGATTCTTTTGTCCATTCCTAGGCCTTGTTCATTCATAGGAATAGAATTATTTACTACTAGGGCTTGGATATTTAGGCTAGCTCCTGAATTTGTAGGAGTTATTGGTCAAAAGATATAAGTAACTATTGTTGTTAATAATATAATGAGTTTAACAATGTAGCATAAGTCTTGTCAAACATTTAGAAAAACGCCCTGAGATTTATTACATATTAGCTGATTTCCCGCCCGTTGTAGCAGGGTTCAGAGGTTCCCTCCTACTGCGTTGTGTCAAATAGAGGAACTAAGATAGCCATTGCTAGCATTAATGGTCATTTGAAATTCACCTACTTGGAGATAGTCAACCATGCCAACTACATTGTAATGTGGGTTGCTAATCCAGTAAGGATATATCTGATGTGTTCATTTACATTTGAGTGCAGTTACACAAAAAATAACTTTCATAAACTAAAGATTGTTTTGTACTTCAATAATGTATATGATTAGTCTTGAAGGAGTATTAATAGAAACTTTAGAACTGTGTCAACACACTTTTGGGACAGAATAATGTTGTAGAATTGGTTTGATTTAGTTCTGAAATTTCTGTTAATACTTCTTTAAGACTAATGGTATACATTATTAAGGTACAAAACAATCTTTAGTTTATAAAACTTATTTTCTGTACTCAAATTTAAATAATTGACTTAAATAAAACGATAAAAGCCGGAAAACCTAATAAGATTCCATCTCAAGCGCTTTGTTTGTATTCGTTCTTTCTTTCCATTTTTAGGTAGATTTCGAAGAAAATATACCTATTGAGATCGGTACGATATGAAAGTGTATATTTATATTTATATATTAACACGCTAGCGGCCATAATTTTGAAGATATTTGAACCAAATTTTTATATGTTGTTTCTAGGCTTAATAGCTCGGTTAAGTTCGTTAATGAGCAAAATCGGTCGCCATCTTGGATCCAAAATGGCGGACCTAAAAATCCATTTACCACACCGTTTGAGCTAGAGATACGAAATTTGGCATAAAGGTGCATTATGACGAGTAGCTTAGGGAAATATCACAACATTTGGGAAAAGTCGCCATCTTGGATCCAAAATGACCGCCCAAAATCCCATTTTGCACACCGTTTGAGCTGGATAAATGAAATTTTACTTGAAGTTGTACTATCACAAGTAGGTCACGACAAAATAAGAAAACTTTCAAAAAGTCGTCAACTTGGATCCAAAATGGCCGCCACAAAAACCCAATTTCCAAATCATTGAAATTAGAGAAACGAAATTTTCAATGAAGGTGCATGACCAAGAGTAGGTTACAATAAATGGGGCAAATCTTCCCTTTGGGGCGCAGCCAACCGTGGGAGGGTGAAGATGTACTCCGTAGTGGTGTAGTGCTGCAGGGAGATTTTGGTTAAGATAAAGGAGGCGCATCCTCTCAAAAGCACTGAAGTTGGGGGGCGAGCCCCGGCTCCCAGCGAAACTTCGAAATCTACCTCAGCCTGTAGGCCTACCGAAAGGGATTTTTGGATTTTAAGGATCGTTTTTGGCCTATAATAACGTTTAAAATTTAAAAAAATCAATATTAAATAAATATGGCGTTTTACCCTGTTGTCCGATTTACCCTATAGAGTCTGAAATTCAAACAGTGACTATTTTTCATTGACCTTTAAATCATTCTCAGAAATTATACTTCTTAGCTAAAATTCCTTACATGCAGTGACTGTATGCTAGTTAAATATTCGTACAAATGAGTACACACAAAGTAAATACCGTATTTGCTACTTCATCAAGTAAGTGTAAGAAAGAAGAGAGTATACAACAAAGAACGATGACACTACAAAAGACAACGTCACACGTACACAAATGCATACATCATAATATGAAACCTGAAGCATAAGTGATTATCACACAGTAAATTTACTTAGGACCTGTAAACTGAAAAAAAAAAAAAAGAAATGTCACCACTTCTCTCTATGTGAGTAAGCACATTAAAAGACAGTTTTATGCGCAGTAGTTTTGCTAGTAAACAACTGGTTCTTGTTAACTTATAATTATACACACAACTTGACAAAGTTTGCTTTTTTTTAAAAAAAAAAAAAAAGGGGAGGGGGTTGACAAACAAGAAATAACATTACAGTTTAAATGTTAATTTGTTTCTAAAAAAATCTAGGAACGTTTTGTAAGGCATTTACTTTATGCTAGCAGTGCAGTAGCAAACTTTTCAAAGTAACTTTGCTCAGAAATAGAATGCATCAATTTCGTCCCACACTGTACACACAATCAGAAGAGCAAATTTTTTTATTCTTTTTTTGATGAGAAAGTATTTTCATTGAAAATTATTGAATTTCAACGAAATAATCTCGCTTTCAATAGAAATTGTGATCTTTCGAATTGGAATTCCGATGCTTTACGGATGTATTTTTATTCTTCAAACTTGAAATAGTGATTTATCACCCCTTTACAAAGGTTTACAATGCATCATGGGTACTAGTCAAGTTTGTTTTCCACTATTTCTCACCGCGAAGGGTTATCGGACGACAAAGAAATACGGTGAAGTTAATCGTGTTTAGTAAAGAATGACAACAGAAGACAATGGTAACTTTTCGCAGCGACAAAAATATAACAGAAGATATCAAGAAATCTGTGACCGTTGTATACAAGTAACTGACGGGACAGAAAAGACCCTATCGAAGGTATTATCTTGAAGTTGCCAGACTAGCCTAGTGGATAAGGCGTTGGATCGCTAGTTGCGAGGTAGCTTGTTCTATTCTCGCCGAGGTCAAATGTTCTTTCTCTCTTTTTCATTTATGACTACATTACTTTTCTCTTATTACTTATGAATAAATGCGCCCTTTTCATTTCCTTTACATTTTTAACTTTTTATTACGGCGTGTTCATGTTCAAAGAATGAAAATTTCTTGTCAATAGATGGAAACTCATCTAAAGAAAGATTGCATTGCCATCGAAAGGAGTTGCCATCTTCATTTGAGCGGAAATTTTTCCTCTTTTCTTCGATAAAAATCTGCTCTGTAAGGGAGGTCCCTTTTTCCGCTCTCGTAAGATTAAATATTCCGCTCAGTTCGAACGGAACTCCCCTCTTCCAAATTTTGTATGTAGTTAAGCGCATGACATTGGGGATGCTATTTCAAATAATTTATTTCGTAACATTTTTAATCAAGTATGAAAATTACATATCAAAATATGTACCATAACATTTCGTCTTGTGCACAAATATTATACATTGCTAGTCATAGCCTTCATTTATAAACAAAATTAAAGGAAAATAAATTTACTTTATCAGTGTCTCACATAATATACGCAATTAAATACATACTAGAGCGACGTCTGTTACTAAGAAGCTTATTTCTTTCATGTTAGGGGCATCCAATTCTTACTTAATGGAAAGTAGACCTAACACAACTACACGACATTACATACCCTATTCAATTTTGACGTTGAAATGCAGAAAGAGGGGGAAACTCAGGGGGGAAAAAACAGATATTATAATACATTTTACTACAATGAGCTTCTACGCCTTTATTTTCCTGTGTTGAATAGTGAACAATTTTCTGAACGTTGTTTCGCCTGCCATCTATGGACCACATACACGTTTACTTATGCCAGGTTTCTTGTGGTTTTTCGGTGATCTCTCCTCCTTGTTTTACCAGATTTTTAATTTCATCATTATTATGCAAAATTTCGTCAAGATTCGATAACCCGTTTCGGAGAAGAAGTGCTACAAACGAAGTACAAAGTGACTCCTATAAAGACGTTTCGGCCACCCACTTCGCTCCAATCAGGGCTCGAAATGGTAGGGAGCAAACCGGAACGCTGTTTCGGTTCGTGAATATCTGGAACCTCCCTGTTCCGTCTGGTCAGAAATGGCAATGGGCTGTTCCGGTTCGTTAAATTTTACTTGAAATAATTCTGACTGGAAATGTGTCGTTCACGAATCAACCATTCTTAATAAACTATTGTGCTCACTGTGAACAGTTTGAGCTAGTCCACTGTTTTTAGCCGTGAATGATTTAGCCGTAAACTACTTCTAAACGACAAGGAAAAGGCTGTCTATCTCCCACATATCACAATAGCTATTCCACATAAACCAGAAAATCTGAGTACAGTTCAGACCCAGTGGTTCAAAGTGAACGAAATCCGATACTTTGTGGATAGAAGATTGCAGATGTGAAGTTGATGAAGTCAAGAACACTTTGGTGACAACAAATGCGTGGAACCCGCGAAAAGGTAAGCACAGTTGACTCTCATTTCCTCCTTCAATCCACCCTACGCGTGCAAGTCTGTTATTTTTCTCTTCCACATCAACATTTCTTTTGCTATCACTCTGCTTGTTAGGAAGATAGAGACAAGTACGGAACGCTAAAACTACGATCAGCACCCTGCAGTATTTCCTTTCTCCTTGAATTCTCTTTTTAAGTGCTATGCTGACGTCTTTTCTTCCTTCTTTGCCCCGATTAACATTTTTTTTAAAAAGTCAATCAAATAATAAATCCAATACTTGATCATACGTAAAATACTAACTAAGAGATAGTTTACAAGCATATGTTATTAACTATTATTAATCGCAATACAGCGCATTATTTCATCACTCGTTAGTCTCGTCGCTGCAATAAGGGGTCATTCAAGTATTACTTCAGCACATTTTTAGTTGCATTAAATTACCCTTCCCTTGTAAATGAAATTGAGCACATGTCCTATCTCTAACACATGGAAACTCAGTAAAATTAAACAAACCTTGACCCCCAGCGGTGCTGACGTAATACTGAATGACCCTGTGCTGTAGCCAAACTCTCGCGGGGGGTGGGGAGGCTTAGGAGGGCCACTACAAATACCAAAGGGTATCACGTACTTCGTGTTTGTCAAAAACAGTTCAACGTTTATTCAATCAAGGTTTAGGGCATAGTGCATCTGAAATCGTCCAGCTTGGTTGCTCGACCCCTTTCAATAACTATAATAATTATTATTATGAGGATATCCCTGATGTAAGAATAGTTTAAAACGAGTATTCCCTTATTTTTATACCAACTGATTGATTAATGGTGGCCATTTTTGTTTGGCGGCAAAACCAAAATTTGTGTTAGCAGATTTTTTCGGAATACTGCTGATTGGTTTATCATAGGATATTCAAACCAAAACTATTCTTTACAATAGCATCTGCTTCATAACCTTAGTCCTCTGCATGAAAAACCTTAAACGAAATTTAACGTATCAAAATCGCATCTAAGAACGATTCTCTAAATAGAAGCGATTTTCAGTCTTCAGGGCGCATTTTCGCCCGAAAGGGATTGAATTTTAAAGTTGATTTCTTCTACACTATTATATATCAAAGTATATTGAAGGGAAACAGAATATTGAAAGCTGATATATTCTTCCTTAATATTTTATTAATTTTTGAGAATCTAAAAATTCGTATTTTATGAATATTGGGGACCCAATATCTCTGCTGGGGCAAATATAAAAATCTAATTTCTTCACAAGTTATACATTTGTCAGGAGAAACTACGGTAGAAATTTCAATTTTGATATTTGTTTGAGGGAGTTACAAGTTTAGAATTTGTTGAAAGCTGCGCGTGCACACTTTGGTAGGAACATTGAAGATCTTCTCTGATGGGAGACCAGATAAAAATCTAATAATTTCATAATTTATACACTTACGTCAGGAGCAAGTACATTAGAAATTTCAACTTTGATATTTGAGTTTGAAGCGACTTACAGATTTGCAAATTGGAGATGAAATATTCATATGTTTCTTGTACATTCTGGTGGTAATATAACATTTACCAAAGCGTGCACGAGCATCATTCACCCCACAATTTGCACCAAATTTGTAGCTACTTTCGAATTCAAATATCGAATGTTCGAGTTCAAATGTTTACTGTATTTTTTTCGGACATAAATGTATAATCTGTGAAGAATTTAGATTTTTTATATATTTTTCCACCAGAGAGTACGAAGTGCCTGAAACAGTATATCTATGTATTATTCCAATTTTAATTTGGGGGGCACCATCGCCTGTTCCCCCGTGGCTACACCCATGGACTGACCTCTTATCGTAGATACAAAGACAACACCATACTAACTACAGCTGAGCGTTCCGTTTCGTGAAAATTTCCATTTCGAGCCCTTGCTCCAATTATACATTGAATTAATTTTCTATAACTAGGGACAGAAAAATTTAACGACTCGCGAAAATTGTAAACACTTAAGAAATCACATGGATTAGATGAATGATTAATAACATTTTGCGAAAATTCCCTTTCAACCCACGAAATTTGGAGAGTTTATTTTCATCCACAAATTCGAAACTCTACTCAAGAAATAGTACCATTTTTATTAATTCTTTCACGAAAATGATGCCTAAACAATCGAAAAAATACATAATTCTTCTTCAAAAATTTATCATCGAGCTCGTGTAGAGCGAAGAGTGTTAGAATGTAATACACTGAATCATCCATAGAAGGCAGCAAATTTGCAAACATGGTTTGTCATCTAGCGGAGGAAATCCGAACTACATGATTACAAAGGGATTCATTCATTGTTTGTGTTCGACGGTATTTGCTGGGAAAAGCTAGGACCGATTGTACAATGTTGGCTTAAGGATTTAAGCTCGACTTGGAGGCAATTTTCTCTTGCTCAATCGAAGCTTACCACTAAGTAAAACTTAAACTTCTGCTTAATTTGGGAGGAAATTGGACTGATACTTAGTACTATAAGTTGAGCTTAACATCGAAGCAGAGAAGTTGTTCTAGAAAGACGAGCGTAATTTCAAGTAACGACGAGCAAGAAATACAGTGATTGGAAATTATTGATTTCTTGATTAAGAGAGTTCATAAGAATGTGTTCTTTTTTTTTATTGCTCGGTTTCGACTAACAAGACGATATCAATTTTCAGTTTGGGAGGGTAAAGTGTAAATTGGGGTGTGTAAGTGGAATTTTGAGGGTTCCTGTTGATTATTAACTGTAAAAAAAATTATGTTGGGTTGTGTACTCGAGAATTTCGGGGGTTGGTCTAGCAAAAGTTCTGTAATTATAAACTTCATAGTAATGTAAAATAAGAAAAGACACACTACAGGTGGTCAGCGAAGCTCAATATTTCGTGAAACTGAATGTGAATGTTTTTAAAGTTTCTTGGCTAGCTTCAACTAATACCCTACCCAAGCGAGAAGGATTTATTAGAAATATGGAATTTGGTAAATTTGGAAGTGTGGTAATGTTTAATACCTTTTATTATATTTACACTATTATTAGTATCTCATTGTCATTTTGGGAATATTGAGTTTGCCTCAAAATCATACAGATAAACTTTACTTTCGGGCCCCCAGCTATTTATTTGTGTGTATGTTCTACAGCTATACCACTAATTTCCTTGTAAATAATTCTCAAAGTGGGATAAAGGATTGTTTAACAATCTTTATTCCATTAGCTTTACTATTCGCTGGGTACACTTTACTTTATGGTCCACAGAAAATGTAAAATTTACAGCAGAAATGTAACAGTGCCAACGTGTGTGGAAGCGTTGATACGCAAGTTTCGAGTCATGGAATTGCGAAAAGTACTTGGGACTGTTTAGTTGCTTGGTTGTTGGGGAGGAGCACATGGAGTGTGTGTTAAACGTTTGCGCATACTGTATAATGAACAGAATTATCTAACATAACTTTAAGCAACCCGTCTTCACTCACTTGACATACTGTCCAAGATTTTCGTAGCAGAATAGTCACTCATAACACGAAATGTCGCCACTAGTATTGTTCACGAAGTCACGTTTATATGTTAACCAACTTGAGTGCGTATTTAACGAAATGAAAATGACATAGTTCTCCGTGACATTTTGCGTTTATCTGGCTATTGTTGAGTGTTCAAACAAGCGTCTGTGATAATTATTTGCAAGAGAATGAATGGTATAGAGTGTACACATGGCTCAATAACTAGTTGAAGCTGCGGGACATAAAGTAAAGTTTATCCTTTGTTTTCATTAGCTATTTTCATCATCATTTCGGGAATATTGTGGCACTTTAAAAGTAAAGTTAACCCACTACGTTTCAACACTTCCAAAAATTCTGTAACTTTTACACTTTGGGAAGGGGGCCCTACGCCCCATGCGGAACATATTAAAAATAATTGACATAAGTGCTCCTTACGTAGTAGCCAGATCTACAATACATCTGACTTAGGTGTGGCTTTCTAAAATGTAGCTGTTTTAAGTAGAAAAACATATTATTCAACCCATTCGTATCTAACAAGGAAGGGTACCCAGGTGTAACACGCCGATTGTGATAAGATTGTACAGACATAGAGAACATCGATAAAGAAGCGACACGTATTTTTTTATATCGGCCAACAACCGTATTGAAAGGGTCAAATAGGGGCATAAACATGAGGTCAAAATGAGATTGTGTGGAATATTGAGAGAACGAGAAGAGATTTCGGAAAAGGTTAAATGTATGAAATACTACCCATAGTCGACGCAGGGCAATGAGGTAGGATGCACCCATGCGAAGAAAGCAGAACATCCTGAAATGGACCAATCACACATTTCCGGATTTCCAACATTGCCACAATGTGCTACGGAAATGAGCGTAGAGGGTGGCAAGGAGCAGGAAGAAAGAAGAAAAGAAAACTGAAAATACGTGTTTTTGTTTTGGGTGCATACTTCGCCCGTATGCGAAAGAAACGCAAATTCATCTCAATGCACGAAGATGGGAGAACACTCCTGAAGGATGGAAACGCCGTGCGTAAAGGCAGCCAGCGAGACAGTACAGCACAGTGGGTTGCATATATATCAGAACATCAAGTTGAATTTTTTAATTTGAATTTACTTTAAAGCCTTTAGGCAACTTTGGCTCAGGCCATATTGATGATGATGTGATGAATTGGTGGAATGAAGAAAGTGGGAGGAAACGGGAGGACCTCGAGAAAACCCACGGACACGTTGTTTTGTCCACCACAAAACATCAAGTTGAGTTGTAGAAAGAACTCATAGATAAAGGATTGCAAGGTCAGATGACGTAGTACGGCATGGCACGTGCATGTACTGTAAGGAAAGAAAGAGCAGGTTGATGTTGGAATTTCACTCTGGACGCTATCTGGCTCTGCGAGGCGAGAAGCATATCACAGTAACAATGCAATCTCTACGTGTCATCACACATAGCTACACAATACAGCCTGTTATATCTGCCAGTCGAAAGTTGCTGTCGCCCATGCTCATAGTCTTGAAAGAGCTTCATGGTACGTTTGGGCCACGGATTCAACAAACAATGTTCCGCCCACAAAACGTATACAATTGTGCATCATCATCTGGGAAAGTACAAAACAAATCATTAAGACGTGGTTCCAATCGGTGTTCCTTCCACCGGTCAATGAGCAAACGGTACTGTTAGTCGACTCGTGGACGGGTTATGATCGAGCCGACTTGGCAACAATAATGCCACTGAATAGGCAGCGCAACATTATGACGATACCTATGCACACACCTGGGTTAATACAACCTCTGGACGTGTATGGTGTCAGAGTTTGGAAGAACTTCGCACGCAAAGTATCTGATGCGGTACGCCTTCAGCAACTCAACATCAATCTACACTGCAAAGACAATATCCTGCCACTTCAATCCCTTGTGCATAATCAACTGTCGTCTCCACGGCACATACGTGTATTCTAATACGCGTGGTTTCGTTCTGGATATCTTTCAACACGACCAGAGTACTTTCCAAATCCAGTGGAGTTTTGTTTTCATCAGTTGACGTCATTGATCTGCGCAGCAAAATGCCAGAACTCATCCATCATCAAGTGTTCGTGGTAACAACGCTGTTTTTGTTTGGACGATTTCTTGCTGAAATATCATTTTTGTGCTACTTATCAGGAGTGAGCGACTTGTTTCCAGCATACACCCCTGCACACTGTTATGTTGTACGTACATATGTACGCGAATTTTCGTAGTGATGTCATGTTGATACTCATGCGTGGTACTGATATTACTGTTGCTGTTTATCTTACATATTACATATGTGGACTACCTGTTATTACATTCTACTGTGCAATGCATGTTTGTTTTTGTGTTATTACTGCCCTCACACATTTTCGTTTCCAGCATGCATCTCATCGTTGTTCCCATTACGCGATATATGCCACCCACTGTGCGGTACTGTCTCGCTGGCTGACTCTACTCACGGCGTTTGCATCCTTCCTGGGTGTTCTCCCATCTTCGTGAATTGAGATGAATCTGTGTTTCTTTCGCATACGGGCGAAGTATGCACCCAAAACAAAAACACGTATTTTCCGTTTTCGTTTCTTCTTTCTTCCTGCTCCTTGCCACCCTCTACGCTCATTTCCGTAGCACATTGTGGCAATGTTGGAAATGCGGAAATGTGTGATTGGTTCATTTCAGGATGTTCTGCTTTCTTCGCATGGGTGCGTCCTACCTCATTGCCTTGCGTCGACTATGGGTAGTATTTCGTACATTTAACCTTTTCCGAAATCTCTTCTCGTTCTCTCAATATTCCACACAATCTCATTTTGACCTCATGTTTATGCCCCTATTTGACCCTTTCAATGCGGTTGTTGGCCGATATAAGAAAATACGTGTCGCTTCTTTTTCGATGTTCTCTATGTCTGTGCAATCTTATCACAATCGGCGTGTTACACCTGGGTACCCTTCCTTGTAAGTCGAGCTTTAAGGTGAGGCTTGTAATAAGTTCTACTTTGTTAAGCCATAAGATAAGCCGACTTTGAGCGAACGGTTCATAAACTCCAATAGCACACAAGTTAATTTAACATTGAGAAAACTATTTAATGTTTGCACTTCTGATGTTTTATTCAATCAGGAACGTTGAGGCGCAGATCAAGTTTATATAGGCTTTGTTAAAGCTTACTCTTCGGCAAGTCGTCGCCACTGATTTATATAAGAATAATAATATGAGTCAGTATTATGAAAACATTACTTTTCTTATATTTATGCAGTAGAGGACAGCAATTTTCTGGTGTACCTCAGGGCAACTTCTTAGGCCTTACCTTATTTATTTTATCCAATATGAAGTGAAAATCTAGATTGCTTTACTAAAACTGTAGTATTGTTTTATAGGCTCATCATTGAGAGTTTTTCATATGTTTATTGTTTCAGAAACTGACGCTTTACAAAATAATTTAATTAGCTGATTGACATCTTGATTTAAACCATTAAAAATCAGGAGCTATGTAATTCACGTTCAAAAAATTATATTCCATCCTTAACGTTGTGTAACGGAATGGTAGTTTAGGTTCAAGAATATCGAAATTTGGGCGTTTTGTTACATAGGATGTCGGTCCGCGGTGGCTCAGTGGTAAAGCACTCACCTTCTGGTGCTCTCCCAGCTCATGCCATGGGCTTTGTGGTGGACAAACACCGTTTCCTTGGGGTTCTTCCGTTTCCTCCCACTTTCTAACCATTCTAGCAATTCTCACATCATTATCCATACAGTCTGACCCAAATTTGTTTAAAGATCTTAAATTAAATTTTAAAAAAAACCACAGGATGTAATCAGGAGGATTAAATTTTTATGCCATCAATAGGTTGGATGTTTTGTTGTGAGCAGAGAGGTAGTTCGCGGTCGTCTAAGCAAGCTGATGATTGGAATTTCTTGGTTGTGAAAGCCCCTGGATTTCCTGTGCCAGATACTAGAGAGGCTTTACACGTGGGTAATTACTTAGGCACCGATAGCCAATCACTGGCCTAGGGATATTCGTTTGTTCGTTTTCTTCTTCAAATATTGCCTAAGCCAAGTAGCAGTAGTAGCAGAGTAACCAAGTCATGTGTCGATATCAAGCGTCAAGCTCACTCAATGTAGCAGATCGAATAGTTTACTGTTCTTTTTTTTTTACATGTTGATATATTTATTATTATTTACAACTTAATGCAATCCTGTGGAATGGAGACAGAATCAACAGTCACTGAGAGTAAATATGCTTTTGAGGGAAACTAAAAACATGGATGAATTCTAATGAAGTAAAACTAACCTCTGCCAACCCTGGCACCAGTTTCTGACTGTGAACACTTGGCGTCGCTAAACACACCAGACGTAAATCTATCGGTAAAGGTTACAATAGTCTTTGGACTATCATCTCGAAACCATTAAGAGTCATGGTCCTATACGTACATTTACCAAATGATCTTCAATATCTTCGAATGTTGTTTCCAGTACTGTACCCCTTCTCCAATACATAGTGAAAGTCTAAAAAGAGAGGGGGGGGGGATCTTAGAACTATAAGAATAAGAAAAGGGCATCTACTTTGCCCTAATCACCTAAGTTATAAAGAAAAATCTGTACAAGTTAAAAGTTAACATCGAGAAACAAAATCCTCTTATCGGAGTTGACATTTCAATTGAAAGAATTATCGCGCATTTCTTCACTATTTTATTTTTGTCCATGATGTATGTCTTTGCGATCCTCTAAAGAAATTGTTTTTGATCATCTAACCGTAACCAGAATATTGACTGTAACTGGTTAGACTGTCCTTTTTACACAAACATGTACCAGATCGGCATGTGATCTCCGTTTCTTGATACAAGACAAATGACATATAGGTAACAATTAAAAAGAATTAAAAGAATGTACTGGATAGAACAACTTTTTGCGAAAAGAAAGTACGTATCCGAAAAAAGACAACTATATATATATGTCTTTCTCATTCCTCTTTGTGTCCTTATTGCTAATGTATGTATTGCACACACAAAAAAAACATGCAGGTGCTCTAAAAGGAAGAAGAAGGGTATATGGACCAAACAGAAGACTTGATGACCTCAAAAGAGTGTAACATATTGACATCAAACCAGTGCCCTTTTATTCTTTCAAAAGGGGGAGAAAAAAAACTCCGTTTAGTTTTGCTAGGTGCTTTTTCTCCCATCTGAAGACAAACACCTGCTACCTTCGACATATTACACTACGCATATATCTTTATGAAGCAACTGCTTCTTTATTTATTTCCGTTAATATCTCTTAACATCCTTTGAAATAGTCATTGTTCTCTTTTGATCTTCAGAGGAGCTACTGGGATGTTGTTTTCTGGGTGCGGGGTTCTTTGTACTTTTGTTTCATCTATGACACGGCTCGGTCTTCTGAACGCCGCAGCTAAAACGTATTAACGATGAATGACACTCAATTTATTGAAGTTAAAGATCGAAATCTTTTAAATCATCTTTTATTTACTTCTTTTCAACACATGCGGCTTGTGTACTAATGGGAGAGATCACACTAGCTTCGTCATCCTCACTTATTTCCGCTAGATGTTTCGTTTCCCATTTGATCAAAAGAGTTCCCATTGTTCTAACATTTCCACTGTCGGTCTTCTATTTTTTCAATGGACAAGAAAAGCTTATTAATCTGATCTTTGTCGGAAGAGGTAACGACAACGCTAGAAACCTCTGGAATGGTCATGGAGTGTTACAGAAGCCATTTTTGGAGTGCCACACAGAGATGTGATCAAAGAAACAAGGGTTGTTGTAGCTTTCTGCATGCAGAGCAGGGAAGATAGAAGATGAAAGTTAACAAATAAGATTAACCCTTTTGGAAATCTTGAAAAAAAAATGTGGTATTTACTACACCTGCATGCAAGTGTCATTCATTGGGAAAATTGTAGGTGAAACCTTCCTCTACGATTCAGATTCAATATAACAGTTGTTCCCTCAATTAATTTTAGAAGATTCCATTACCGTAACTAGCCTAAAACCTCAGGGGGCTAAAACCTATAACACCCCCACCCCTTGACGTCCAGGTTTACACTGGATAAAATGGCCTTCAATCCTACTTTACACTGGATAAAGTGACAGAACTATGATTTAACCTCTCTTCCCTGATCATATTCTGGGTCCGCACCCGTCTGGTCAGCGTGATATAATTTATAAATAACAGCCATATTCTATCCACTAGTGGATAAGACCTCTCTCCGAAGGGAGGAGTTGGTCTACAGCTCCCACACTGACCAGACGGGTTGGGAGAGGAGAGCCGAAGCTCTCACTGTGATCGCCACTGTCTTTTATTCACAGTAGCTCCCCAATTGTCCTGACGATGCTGGGTCAACACCGAAATTTTTGAGCCCCCACCGGGAATTGAACCCGGGACCGCTCGCACTGAAGTCGAGCGCGCTGCCGACTAGGCTACGCAGGTTACTTAAGTATACGGGATATTGTAGCCGAAGTACAAATAGCCTATTTCTTACATAAAAGTGGCTAGATTCCGCCGATCAGACATGATTCCAAATAGACATGAGAAAATTGTAGAGAAACTGTAGCATGAAGCGGCTATTACTTTTAAAATCTCAAAAAAATATTTCTTCATTTTGACAGTGCAGATTCAGTTTACGATATGCTAAAGGGAGGCTCACGATTGTGCTAGAGGGGATCAGCTCCCCTGCCCCCTCTTGTTACGGGCTGGAAGATTCCGATACCCTCTTCGATTTTAGTTGAATCAAAGAAGGATTGCCTAGTTTAAATAGCTTGTTCGTTTTCAGAATAAAAAAGAAAAGAAAAAAAGGCATTCGTTAAAATAGGATTTATTAGATATGGAACAATTGATTACAAAACACACACGTTCCCTTTCATTTTAAATTCTCCACTAACTTGCAAGCAACGACCTTATATACAATGCCCCATATGAATACGTGTATTACAAGCATGCTATATTTGTTTTTTGCACGTTATCTAAAATCGTACCAAGCGTGTAGATTTGAGAAACAATCCCTTCAAAATGCTACTACTTTAATAAATGGCATACAGTCATAATTAACGCATAACACACTTTATCAAATCTTTGACACATTATCTATGTTGTGTAAAACTAACATATAATTTTTGATAGCAGGAATAGAATATGTATCAGTGCCGTCCACCAAAAAAAAAAAAAAAAAAAAAATCACAGTAGCACCAATTCCTAAACATCAACCTGCCACCTTCTTAAAAAAAAAAAAAAAAACTGGTTTAGCTTTTTCGAAGGTACTTATTTTCTGCAAACTAAAACAAAACCACATCGATCTTCTGTTTGTTGTGACACAATATGTACTTATCTCGCCTATGCACGCCACAATTTATTTGTCAAGAGACGTATATAGAATAGTATATATATATTTCACAGACTTCTGTTTTGCGAAAGGGAAATCAAAACCGAGCATAGAAAGGAGGAGAGGGGGACGACGACGCGTGTATAGCGTGTGTGGAACAATTTGTTTTCCTCGTACGAACCGGTCTCCACATAACTTTTTTTGATATCCCCACACTACATATCTCACAGGCACAGTTTTGATTAAACTTTCTTTATACACGTTATCACAAGGGTAAAATATTTACATGTAATTGCAGATAGGTAGTGACATTAGTGTTCATGTATGTTGTTTTTTTTTCTGCGCAAATATCTGAGAAATGAAGTGAGATATGCAATCGACAGAAATGAACAGCAGACGTATTGACCTACAACCAATATCAAATCGAGATTGTTTTGCTGTCTTTCATTTATCAATATCATTTGGGTCTCTGGGACAGTATTGAAAATCAGGTGATCTTTGATATCAAACCATAGTTCTTACGTAAATCTTGGAAAGTAGCTATTTCCCCCTTCCCCTGCGTATTTATGTTGCTTACAAGCACACTCTGATAAGAACTATAGAATGTGAGAGATATCGATACACAACAATTGACGTCCTTTTTGGTGGTGGTGACTTTCCTGTTCGGCGAAAGGTCTGTGATCCGAAGTTCCCCGAGTAGGGTGAACCGATGTGATTTGTCATTATCTTCCACTGGCCTAAGGAAGGGACCTAGCGTTTAAAGTGGCTTCAAAACTACTTGTGTTCCCATCGGGTATGGAATCTGGGACTCCCCTCATTACAAAGCAGCAAGCATTACTCGCTATTAACCCACCGGGGACATGTGTCTGTTACGATACAATTTTTTTTTCTGACTGGAACTTAACATGCCATTCATATTCAAGTGGTATTTTTAAAAACAATAAACAACATTTCAATCGGTTTATTATTAAAACAAACTCTTGTTTGATTTCATCTTGTTTTGTGTTCATGGCGATGGGGGATGACTGCTGGATATGGACGTGACGAGACGATCGTAGAGTTTCCGCCAGAATTGTCAGTGTGAGGGCATGTAAAGTCAAAATTGGGAGGGTGTAAGTGGAGTTTTGCTAGGTTTCTATTGATTTTTGACCGTAAAAATAATTAATGTTGGGTGGTGACACCCTCCACAGGGGGGGGACTGGTAGAATCACTGGGCAATCTTCATCATTATTAGTGTTTTGTCGAAAGAGGCAGATCCTTCAAGACACACTAAGCCCTCTTCATTTGTCTAAATCTTGGGCTTTGCTATGTGTCTTAACATACATTTTTTCTTCCTTAATACTGTCAAGAACGTAGCTTCATCTTCTTCCTCTCCCTGTGTTTCCCCTGACTGAATCATACCATCTTTTAGTACATTATCCTTGAGTAGCCAATGTTTCACCAGTTCCTCTTTCTCTCTCTCCTTTATTCTCTCCAGTATTATTCGTCTCTCGTCTACTCTGTTCAGCAGGGATCCGACCAGAATTTTCAACTTGGGGGGGGGGATGTAAAGTCAAAATTGGGAAGGGTGCAAGCGGAGTTTTGAGCGGTTTCTATCGATTTTTGACCGTATCTGAAGTTAGGGGTGCGTTCGAGAATTTTAGGGGGTGACACCCACCCACAGGGTCTGTCGGAATCACTGCTGTTTAGCACTTTCTCGTTATACATCTTCTCTATCCAGCTGCTTTGTTTCATTTTTCTCCATGTCCACGTATCGTAGACTGCCAATTTGCTGTCTTCATTCTTACGTAGAGTTTACGTTTCTACATCGCATAACCATGATACTCTACACAGAATATTTTCCTCGACTCTCACGTCATCGATTTACAAAAGAGGTGACAATGTTAGACAATAAAAAATGACCCATAACAGCGAATTATTTTATCAACATACTTAAGAGTAATTAACAGTATTTGAAACAGTAAGACCAATTTAAACTTTGTTTATGAAGATAACAAACATACTTTCTTCCGACGTTTGTTAAACTTGATAAACTTCATTTGTTTGGGACACTTTAGTAAGTTTAACTGCGAACCGTCCCCATACAAATGGAAAAACTTTTTCAAGTCAGGATTGGAACCCAAAAGAAACCTTTCTGTACTCTAGCCTGACGCGTGAGACTCCATATCTACCGAGGCTGACTTTGTGCCTTCGTAGTGTACTCGTTTTGTCATCGTAAGGTTTTAGCGTTAGAAACTCCTCTCACCTAGAAATCGATTACTTGTGCAGAAAACTCACATCAAATCAAAAGCAATGAAAGGTACACCAATGAACTACGGCCTGTTAAAAATATCATACAAACAAATCCTGAAATATTTTAAGCGAAGTACATGTTCCCCATATTTTCCACACAACTTTTGAATCTTTGGGCATAACGGCGGGTCTTTCAAGGAAAGATTGATTTTATTCATGCGTTTCGCCAATCTCAAGCATTTTCTATAATTTGTGTTGCAAATCTCTCTTTTGTCTTCAGAAGCATGGTAGCCCGAGAATGTATTTTGTTTCGTCTGTTGTCTTCAGTTCAAAGGGTTACGCCCTTTCTTCGGGTGAGACTGTATCGATCAGAAGGAAGATATCGATTGGAGTAACAATTGGACACGAATATCGCAAAGTATTATGATAATGACTAGTTATTTTGCTTCTGCTTGATATAACCCTTTGATCGGAATAGCCCCAGTCTAATGTAACATTAGTTACATTCTTCAGTGTCCTATACTTTCTACAAAAACAACAACCTAAGCAGCATAGTTTGATCTTACCTATTGCCTCCAGAACTTCCCGTTACTCTGATCCTAGCTTTGACACTACCCTCCTTTGAGATCGGTCCTTTTAAGGATTAAAACCTCAGGTTTTTCTAACTTTTTTTATTTTCTCAAAAGTTGAAGTCATGTTTAAAACTGAACTTCAACCAATTTTCTTTACTTGCATGTATGTTTGAAAAATGAACGTGAAACGAGAAACGCCACTCGGATTCGATTACCTATGTGGTCTTCCAGTCTCGGTCTTGACTCAGTATCATGATACCAAAAGAGGAGCTGCTTAGATTAAAAAGTAGGGGACACCGACGTAGAAACCTTTGGTGATGAGGATTGTCGCGTTAACGATGTGACACTTTATTTGAACGGCAGCCACTTGACAGGTCAATTCTCGGTTTAAATATCATGTGACATTTTCTTTGAGCTGAAGCCAGATGACAACCCAAAGCTAGATTTGAAAAAAAAGTGACAGTTTTTTTTTGAACTGAAGTCACCTGACACGACAAAGCTCTATTTTAAAAACATGTCACACTTCCTTTGAACTGAAGAAAGCGGAGAGGTCAAAGCTAGGTTTGGAAAACATGTGATGCGCTATGCTATCAAAATTCCTTGATAAATGTGCCCAATTGATAATTGAATTGAAGTTGCTTCGCGTGACGAACTCGAAATTGATTTGGCGTGACATCACACCATTTTATTGTCGACTCTAATTGAAAGATTCAGTCAGACGCTCGCTAGTCATTTCACTTCCGACACCACTTTCACAGGAATTGTCTCCACTTGAAACCTCACGAAGTTTGAAAATTTTCAATCAACACTCTACAGTCGTTAACAAAAAAACAATTGAATTAAAAAATATTTTCTTTTAAATACCGGTACTCACGAAAGGTTCGGAATTTAATAAAGAAGCTATTTTCTATATTTTTCTTTGTGACTTTTATTTCTACCACAGACGAGAAGGCGCATACAATGTCTTCACTTTTTAACACAAAAGCGACACATATTTTATGGCGTCCGAACAAGGACAGGGTTAAATTTCATAAATCTTCGTTGCTAGAAGGAAGGGCGGATAGAAGGTGCCCTGTGATTGGCTATGAGAGACCAAGTCCACCAATTGTGGACTCCCTTCGCGGCTGTGCACTCACTGTCCTTAGTTCAGATTCCTCGATTCATGAGTCTCTATAGTCCAAAATCGCCTGGCCTGGAATTTCTAATAAAAATTTTAGTTAGAGGCCTCTCCATTCTTTATCTATGATCAGAACCAATGGAAATTTCTGAAGGGAATGAGGGGGAACCCAACCATCTCCCCTACCAATCAAATAGTGGGATAGTGATCGCCGTACATGGTGAAGGTTGCATGGCTTTTAGGCAACTTTGGCTCAGGCAGGGATATTTGGAGAGAGATGATAAAGGCGATGAAAACCGATACTATCTCTGTATTTGCTTGGTGTAACTCAAGAAAGACTTTGAAAAAACCTATTCAAGATGACAAGCAACATTTGTGATTCGGCGAATCAACATGAATTTTGCAAAATTATCTTATGCCGGGAAAAACCTTCGTCAAATCCAGGACAAATCATAATTACAAATGAACTTTGAATAAGATTCGGAACAAACGGTAAAATTTCGGTACATCCTCGAAGAAATCACGACGTCTCTTAATGTTTACGTCAGTTTCTAAGAATCATTATTTATAAATCGCAATCCACGGTGATGGGAATTCTACCTGGAGCCAAGTTCGTATGGGTGAAAGATCGCTGGGTAAGGTAACGCGGTAAGTTTTCCAATTCGTTTTATTAAGGTGGAAGTGATATTAAGGTCCTAAGGGCAAGTTCTAGGGTTTCTGTCCCTGAGTATAAGGTCGTACGATAGTGGTTTCCGTTTAGCTTTCTTAGGATGGACATAATAATAGTGTCTTGAGAGCAGGTTCTACAGCTTTAAGCCAATTCTTTTTGAAATGAATTGCCTATAATTGAATTATATTTATAGTCTTTAAATATTTTTCACTCAGGCCGTGATAGGGTAAGAGAGTCGAAGGAAGTAAGTGGACCAAGGCCTAATTTGAAGGTACCATCTCAGCATTAGTCTGGTGTGGGGTGTAAAATCCTAGGCGGCAAACAGTCAGAATGACAGGCTCTGCTGGGATTGATTTAAGTATCCTCCTGACTGTGGTTCAGTATGCCCTCAATCAAGATTGAGACCTGTACAATTTGATTATAAGACGACGGGATAACTTCCCAGGATACCAGAAGGCAATATGGTAGTGCAAATTCCAGAAATCAAATAGCGGCAGTACAATGAATATAATAAATATGCCGTCTAAAAGAAATGGTGTTACAGAGAGAGAGAGAGAGAGAGAGAGAGAGAGACGTAGATCAACAGAGGAGAAAGACAAGAGCTCACGAACTGGCTGGATCGGATGTGTAACCGTGGGCGAATAAATCAACGCAGAGGTCAAACCATTGTTGCGTCGGCTCCAGCGGGCGACCTCTAACCCTAGAGAAAGAGCTGGTGGGGAAGAACCAAAGGCTATAGCTTGTTGTAACGCGTGCTACTAGCAAGGAGGCAGCAGCAACAATACAGTAGAAGGGAGAAGAAATAAGTGTGCAAGGGCAACCACGACTGCACGTCAATGAGAATGAAAAAAATATATATTACCCAAAGAAAAAGGTAAAAGAAGATGAATAAAACCATGAAATTTTTGTTCGTTTCTTTTTCTTCATTGTTTCCTCCTCCCCTTCTTCCTTCCTCTTCTGTCTCCCTCATTTCATTTATTTGTTTGAATTCAGGGTGTTTCCTACTCCAATTCTAACAATAACTCCGTCTCCCATTAATTGGGTCGAGATACTGTATCCAGTATTGTTGCATCATCCAGAGGGCTGATTATTTCTGTTTATAGGATCGAGTCAGACCTTGATTGTTATCAATATGCAATAATATTCTGGTGTAATTTAAGATCCGAATAACAGAAAAAGGAAAGAGACATGATAATCGAACTTGACTTAAGCGTGAGCCACAATAAGATTACGATTGGGAGAGCTGCTGAGAGAAATATTACAGTCACTCCTTCATTTTTGTACCCTCCTCTCTCTCCCTTATATTATTTGTTCAGATGTAGACAAGAACAGGACTTTGAAATCAGTGGCTGGAATTATTGAATTGGGAAATAATATCGTATTATGTGGCGCTTGTCTCGAAAGTAATTAAAGACTTTCACATACTAAACGGTAGTCAGATTTTGTACTTGACTTACAGGCTGGTACTTCACGAAAAGTGGGGTTGACAAATCACGATTAGAGCCAGGCATTTCGGTACTATTCTTTTTTCCCCGAATATAACAATATCCAGGGTTACCAGATCATTTTTAGCAGTTGAGGACAGTAAAGTTAAAAACGGAAAACAACTTCGGATTTTTTTGTCTTCCAATGGAGGACAACTTGGCTAATATTGGTAGACAACTATGCTACCTTTTATTTAAAATCCGATAAAGAAACGCTAACGAACAAAAGAACTTCTAACTTGGAACTTTCCGTTTTTACAGGGAAAGTTACAAAAAAATTTACATTCTTATTGTATCGTCCTATCTAGTAACAAAATTTAATGAAAATTGTAACCAAATGATGAACCATTTGCTTGATATTTCAGTAACGAATATTTTGTTAAAATTAAGAATTTGGCTCAGAAAAGTACGAATGTGTCCAATTCGGAACTTTTAACCTTGTCACTAGAGAATGGAGGACATTTCAAGATATTGATAAAAGTAGGGAGGACAAGATGAAAATGGGAAGATGTGTCTTCCAAAAGGAGGACGTCTTGTTACTTTGAGATATCTGATTTGGTAAACGTCGTGATTTTCTAAGATGTACTTTTACCAGAATTTAATTGTACATACACTTAGAACCGCCACCAGTAACTATACAAATTTCACAGTATTCTGAATGCAGCTATAAGTAGTGTTGGATTAAACTAATTGGTGGCACTGTACTATTGACTCCCGCCATGGACAATTAATTGACTCTGTTAGGACCCCTATTCCTTGTAGTCGTAATAGTGGGTGCCTGAAAGAGTTGAAGCCCTGGGTTGCATCCCCTGCGTAGGCTAATCGTTGGAACGTTCGATTTTAGTGCGAGCGGCCGGGTTCGATTCCTGGTGGGGGTTCAAATTTGGGGAGCTACTTGAATAATAATAGTAGTAGCGTTCTCTGGTCACGAAATTCAGACACACGACTACGAACAAAACTAACTCCGTAACCTTCTACTTGAACTGCCCCATCGCTCAACTACTTTAGTTTAGAGGGCTCTGATCTGTGAACTGTTCGAAAGGAGTCGTTCAAGTATTACGTCAGCACCCAGGTGGAGTTCAAGCTTTTCTTATTTTTGCTAGGTGTCCGTGTACTAGGTATAGGGTATCTGCTTATTTTTGCTTACTAAAATAGGTAAGAGGGGGTCGAAAATGACTCAAAATAACTGACTGAAACACACACAATTGATGAGACCCGGACATAGAAGAAAAATTTATCCGCCACATGGACAGGGACGGAGCCAGAATAAAAAGACCGGGGGGCTAAAATATCTCATTTGAAAAAGTCGGAGGCTGAGCTAAATGTATGATATATGTACAAAATGGAGAATGCTAATAAAACTACAAGCTTCAAAAGAGGGATAAGGTAGATTTTGGGGGCTTCAGCCCCCTCTAGCTCCCCTGTACTGCTGTCCTTATGTATGGTTTGAATCCGTTGCATTTTCGAGATATAGGAAAGGGTACGAAGCACCTTGTAACAATGGCAAATAAAATGAATATTACTCGATAAATAATAAAGAATGCATTCTTCATGCCTTGTAAAACTGTATTCTATGCTTTCCGTAATGACGTTGATCATCATCAGAGAATAGCAAATATTCAACAAACTGAAGAAGTTCCATTTGAAAAAAAAAATAGAAAAAAAGACAATTGTAACAAACCTAATATCGTACTACAACAAATCAACTTGCACAAACGTAGTTTTATTTCGACGCATGGCTTTTAATTTATCGAGAATACTAATTTTATTTACCATTGCAACAAGTCCATTTTTGCCTCGAAATTGGATTCCTTGTATCTCGCAAATGGAGCGGATTGCCAATAATGTCAAAGGAAACTTTTTCTTGTTTCAGTGTTTCCAACCACTTCCCAAAGTATCTCGCCATAATTTGGAAGCACCGTGTATATTCAAAATCAATAAAACAGTTATTTTCTTTCTTTTTCTTACCTTTTCTACTTCTCCTTTTCTTTCCTTGTTCAAACTCTCGTTTCCTTTTGTCTCATTTCTTAACTTTTCTTTTCTTCCCTTTTCTTTTCTAACTCTCCTTTCCTTTCCTAACTCTTCTTTCCTTTCTTTCCTTTTTTCTTAACTCTCCTTTCTTTGTTTTCTTTCCTTTGGTTTGCTTTCTTTACTTTCCTTCTATTTACTTTCTTAATTCTCATTTCCTTTCCTTTCTTCATTTCCTAACTTTCCTTTCCTTTCCTTTCCTTTCTTAACTCTCCTATCCTTTTCTTTTCTCATTTCCTAACTTTCCTTTCCTTTCCTTTGTTTTCTTAACTCTCCTTTCCTTCCCTTTGTTTTCTTAACTCTTTTTTCCTTCCCTTTTCTTTCATTTCCTAACTTTCCTGTCCTCTTTGTTTTCTGAACTATCCTTTCCTTTGCACTCTTAATTCTTCTTTCCATTGCTTTCTTTCTTTCCTAACTTTCCTTTCCTTTCCTAACTCTCTTTTAGTTTCCTTTTCTTTCCTTTCTTGAACATGAACGTGAACAATATCCAGGACTCCGTTTGTTAATTAAAAATTCTTTTCCCTTTCCCTCAAGAGCTTCGTAATTTCAGCATCTATTGAATTCTTGTTGAGGTTTCCAAAGTGTCGATCTCTATGCAACAAGCATAACTCTGCTGTAATGCGGGTAAACTATTTTCAAGGCGATTTTGAACCAGATATAAGATATCGTCACTGTTAAGGCATAAGAGTGTTAAAGTTTACTGGATTTCCATATAACTTACGTCCTTATGTCTTGAAAGTGACGACATGTCAAATTAAACTCATTTTCTGGATGAAGAAATATGATTCAGAAAATTACTTGGATGAATTCATGATGTAAATCCGATTAATCAAATAAACGAATATACAAGTTATCGAATAAAAGAGTATCCGAATAGTTAAACAAAAGGAGATATAAATAATGAAATAAACGGATCCGAATCATCGAATAAGCGAACCAATAAATAAATAATGAAAGAAGACAAAATCCATGTTCGGACAAGGAAAAAAATGGATGAATATTTAAGTAAACAAAAATCTTGACTGAACATCTATTTAATAGTATTACCTATTTTAAATTTAATAGTCCTTTATGACCTTGAAGTAATTTTTGGCTCAGGTCAGGATACGATAGAGATATAGCCTTTAGGCATCTAAGGCTCAGGTCGTGATAGGGGAAGGGAAAGGAGTCGGCCAGGGCTTATGTTGAAGGTGTAACCCCGGCATTTGCCTGGTGTGACTGAGGAAAACCTCTGGAAAAATCTCAGTCAGGATGATCGGCCGCTGGGATCGAACCCAGGACCTCCCGAATACTACGCCAATGCTCTATCTTCGGTTTATTTTCTTGGAACCTTCTTTAAAATGTTATTAGAACAATTATTAGACTATTCATGATTCATTTGAAGTATAAATTCGCCGGCTCATAGTTTCGATTATGCGTTACCAAGATCATTACACTGTTATCCATTATCCGAATGGGTGTCAAGACAGTGAAAACTATTCGAATAACCCGATATCAGATATCCGAATAACGAATTTAAACTGAGATTGACTTATCCAGAATATTGACAACCGGGTACTTGGTTCCCTTCTTTTGTAAACAATCTTTTTGTATAGTTTTTCTTCCTCTTCCGGCTTCGAAAGATTAATTTCTTTTACTACCATTTATTCACTGTACGTACGGTATGTTTTTATTGCACAGAATGTGAGACGCAGGAACTATAGGAAAATTATGACGTCAGCAATACAGAGACGACAATGAATTCTTATGTTGATGAAGAAAAAACTGAAAGAGATTGAAAATTATTCATTAAAAAAGCTGCTGTCTCCTTCCTCATTACTCATTACCTCAGTGTTACCATATAGAACACAAGAAAATAAATAACCATAAAAACAAAACAATTTTCCATATCTGTCAAAGTTTATATGTGTGAATGGTTTATATGGTGGTCCCGCGCTCGTCGTACGTAACACGCTACTGGGAAGAGAAGGAAGCAATGACAGCGTATGTATGTGTGGGTATTAACTCATATACGTACTGAAATTGTTCAGAGGTTTATAGATGAGGTTAAGTGGAGCATGGGATCCTACAAGATCTACTTTCTTGCACCATTAGTCGAGGAACACGCCCGACTAAAACATTTACCTTCTTGTCTTCTTCATTTGTCTTTTTTTTATTGTTTTTATTTTTTCTATTTCTTAGTTGTTGTTTTTTCGTCGTAACTTCCTCTTTTCCCATGTAATGTGAAGCGAAAAATACTCCCACTGGGTTACGTAAGAAAAGAGCGGAAATTCCCAAGAAGGTGGTAGTAGTCCGTTCTTCTTCTTCTTTGTTTTCCACGAGAATAAAAAAATAATGATTTTGCACGCTTTTTTTTCCTTCCTTGGTGTTAAAATGGAAACAAAAGAAGTTTCGTTTGACTTCGGAGACCCTGTAAGCTGTCATCATTACAACACAGAATCTTGCTCCTTTTTTTTTTCAAGCTTTTGCGTTCGTACACCTTATTTACGCAAGAATTTTGCTAATTCAATAGTTACCCAGTCCATAACGAGTATATATGGCCAAACTATTCTCCCGATTTTAATCGAATTCGGCGTTAGTGATGGATGAATAAGGTTATTATTAAATCTGTCATTACTTTTTCAGTAAGGTTGACAGCCAAGAGAACTAATCAACCAACAATTAACAATTTTGGCTTCTTTCTGGCAAATTAATCATTATTAGTACTGTGAAGGCTTAGTGATAGAGCGCTCACCTCTTATTCGTGTCATGTGGGCTTTGTGGTGGACAAAAACAGTATGTTTGTGTTTTCTCGGGGTTCTTCCGTTTCCTCCCATTTTCTTCATTCCATCAATTCCCGCAAAACGATTCCATCCCATCTTGCCTAATCCCATCTCGCCTAACGGTTTATCAGCCACTGATGTCTCGAAGATAAGAATGTCCGCCATTTTAGGCGAGATGGAAATTCCCATCTTGGCTAATCCCATCTCGCCTAAAATGGCGGTAAGATGCAAGGAGGGAATTTCTTCTCTAAAGAGGGAATTCTTGTACTAGATTTTCAACCACCAACAGTATGAAATTGTGAAATCATAAGCACAGTTCAGAAAAATTATTCTATGTATTAACCTGTCGTACATAAGAAAATCAATATTGGTTTCAATCGATATTGGCAATCTTCGTCAAATGCAATACAAATATATAAGAAGCACTACACAAACAAAGCACATTTTCGTTCATGTCAAAATTATTTGTCCTATATGAAACAACATATACACGCAAACACACACCTATCCTATATGAACGTTATGCGATACCGCGTTAACATACGTGAATAATTCGGTGTTACTGCTCACTAGTCTTTGTTTTAAGTTTCTGATTCGTTCATCTACATTCTCCACTTCTTTTGCTTTACAGGAGCATTCCCCAGCTCCAACATTCGTATTGTAAGTTCATTCTAAGCTTGCTCTTCTCGTAAGGCTTGGAAAAATGAAAATGTATTCGGATAGTGTCCTGGAAATTTCCTGTTCCATTTAGCATGCCAGGCTTCCACCGGATTGTTTGTCCTTCCGCTATCATTGTTGAAATGATTCCACATGTTGCTGGAATGAATAAAAGAGATGATGATATAATCTCGAATACAGACTATAACTAAATACCCCAAATAAGTAAATATATTATACTAGCCACAATTGATATAGCCAGAACAAACCTAATTCAAATCACAGTATAAGATTAATTACAGTTCCACATTAATAAAGGACTTTAGCAGAACAAAGCTAGCTTACACTATTAGATGCTCTGTCTGCTTTCTCACGACTGCCATAATTTTTCTTGTTATACACGAACTTAACTATGAATATTAAAATATGGAGATATCAAAGAATATTCTTATAATTCAAGTAGTTCTTTATTGTAACTTTTTGTGAACAGTTTGAATCGAAATGAGCCTGCCCTACGGAACCTGACGTGCAGTTTATAATTAGATCAAATGAAAAACAAGCCATGAATACTTACGGTGGAAATAATGCTCCACATTCGTCCAACGAAGTGTCCATCAGATAGTCGTGGAAGGCCTCTTTGTTAGGAACATTGGGTGCGTTTTCCTGAATGAGCAGGAACACATCGCTAACACTATCTAATGGGATGAGAGGAACCCACTTTCTAACCTCTTCATTTTCTTTGTACTCACAAGCTAATCCCAGATCTTGCACTTTCCTCCATTTACACTGACAAGTAAAGTACCCGAAGTGAGGACTCGAGTTGCTCATCAAGTGATACCTTAAATTGAAGCTAGTGACGAGTATAGTACACCTGTGAAATACTAGCTGCAGAGCTCCAGAAATAAAAAGGTTATGGCGGGTCAAAATTCAAAGAGAAAGCGAATTGTATTGAAACAAGTCACAACGAAAGGCAGAACAAAAGTCAGAAGTACATGGTTTTGAACTGAAATGCGATTCATGTGAAGGAAAGAGGCACGTACAAAGTACTACACATTGATACAATCAATATGTAAGTCGTCAATGAAGGCGTGTGATAAGCAGATACTTTGCTCACAATGAGCACACTTGACAAAAGAGATGTTCTCACATGAGGTCTTGTAATATTCGTCACGTATATTAGAATCAAAACAATAATCCAATGGAGAAATCCAGGGCTCGGGCTCCTCATCCAAGTAGCCGCTTTTGTAAAACGCAAACCTGATCATGTTGCGAAATCGTGAGGCGCTGAATTGGAAGAGAGTGAAGGACTGCATTCGTAAAATGTTATCCCGATGCCAGAGATTAATTTCCGAGGAAGCGATAACTGTGTCAGTAATAAACCAGATAAATGATTTATATGGACGGAAGAAGTAAACATCAAGTGGTTGGATGAAACCAGTGCAACCACCAGGAATTAACGTTTGAACAGTGTTATATGATTAGGGCATAATTCATTTGATACGTTATCATCCTTATTTGCACTCCATGAATCCAGCAAAAGCAAGACTTTATCACGATCGGCAGGCAGGCTATTCCAGAATACAGAATAAAACTCTTTTAAATCACTTTTGTGGACATCACAAGCAGCTAAATTCGCTTTCTATTTGAACTTTGACCCGCCATAACCTTTTTATTACTGGAGCTCTGCAGCTAGTATTTCACAGGTGTACTATACTCGTCACTAGTTTCAATTTAAGGTATCACTTGATGAGCAACTCGAGTCCTCACTTCGGGTACTTTACTTGTCAGTGTAATGAAAGAAGCAGCCCCTCACGCTTATGTTGGGAAAGGACAACGTAAGTTCATTTATTGCAGCCGTTTCAAAGTCTATCGTGACACATTTCAGTTTAAAGTCCATACCACTTTCTGATGCCTTTGCTTTTATCAAATTTAGCAATCGTAGGTATGTTTCCTGGTCTTTATTTTGCAGAAGACAAAATAAGAGTGGAAACACCTGCTCTAAGTGTTTACCGTGGAAAGTGTATAACTGGGCGAAAAGACGCGGTGCAGACTTAAAAGTGCCATCCATCAGCACGTTCTCACTGCTACATAATAACCGCAAGTTTTCAACTGTACCAAAAACCTGAAAAGAAAACAAAAAACGAGTTAAAAAGGTAACTTAACATTTTCAAAAAGTCGCCCCTGCACATTAACATCTAATACACCAGTGATTGTATCTGATTATGCCTAAAATGATTTGTTACTCAAATTTAGCCAAACACAGAAAAGAATGGATATTCAAAACTGAATGAAATGTAGGACAAATTAAAACCGGAATTAACGTGGATGCAGCAGCTAAGCAAAAAAAAAAAAAAAAAAAAAACTCACAATAATACGACTAGAGTCCTGCTGGCCGTCAACCAAGAGAAAATCTTTCCCATCACTTGTCTGTCGCCATCTTCCTTCTATGCTCAACTTCTCTATTGTCTTGGGTAGCGCGGGTAAGCATTTGTTTCGAGTCCTGTATAGAGCATTTTTAACACCAGAATAGGTACGAATTTCTGCCAATACTTCAGAAATATTTCGTCTAGTCGTTTCTGGGCTACAAGGAACAAAATAACCAATATTTAGATTGTAGGTTTAGGTGGTTCTGATGTAGCTGACAAAAAAATCCCTAAATGCCAGATAGATATAGCCAGTCAGATATAGCCACGCAGATAATTCCATCGGCCACGCAGGAATTTTCTGCATGGCCGAAATTGACACTGAACCGTTTCAGGTAATAGTTGCCATTAAATTAAATATAGAATTGCTGACCTTTCATGGCAAAGAGTATGCTACTGCTTCTGTCAAATTCTGTGTCAATACTACTACACTGATTCCCACCATTAACAAAAGTTGTTACATTTCTGGTTGCCTTAATATAAACTTGTAGGCCTATATCAAGCTCCATCCAAATAACTACACATCCTACTTTAGACTTAACATACCTATATATATTGTTGGTACAGAACAGGTGGGATTTCTTCTTTCATTTTGTTCACCAATATCCTGCCTCGTTCCCTTGCAGTATTTGGCTCATACGCATTCAGCATGCAGACCATACAAACTCACAACAGTATCTTCCACTAGAACAATAGTAGCCTTGCAACCTTCAATGCACTTCCAATAGGTTTTACTACCACAGCTCTATTAATACGATAGATGTACTGTTCATAGCACATTAGCACAGTGGGCCAGATTACAATATTTTACAAGGACAATTACAAGTACCACATCCCTGCAAGTTGTGGAATCATTTCAACACTGGCAACGAATGTACAATGAATTATTAAAATTTCTGTCACAGGCTTGCAGTGCTGTGGTTAATAGTTTAATACATAAATCCCCTCTTCAGTGTAGAAATTCCCTCCTTGCATCTTATCGCCATTTTAGGCGAGATGGGATTAGGCGAAATGGGAATTCCCATCTCGTCTAAAATGGCGGACATTCTTATCTTCGAGACATCAGTGGCTGATAAACCGTTAGGCGAGATGGGATTAGGCGAAATGGGAGGACACCCGCAAAACAGCACAAAATTTCGGGCCAATATACGCCCAAGATATTGGCCGATATTAGCCCAGTATTTGACCGATATTCGTCCAGTATTAGGCCTGTATTGGTTCTATGTTCTATGCTGCTTGGGTCCCATCATCATCCAATCTGCCAGAGCCAAAATTGCCTAAAGGTCTTAAATAAAATTAACTTTTAATTGTGTTTAAAGTTGTAGGTCCTTGCAGGTTAGTTGTACTCTCTCCATTCATCTTGATCCTAGCGCTTTTCTTTCTATCTTAAAACAAGATTTCTGATTTTCAGTACTGTCAAGGAGTCGGATTCATCTTTTTCCACCTTTTTTTTCCACCAACCATTCCATCTTTCAGTATACAATCTTTGTCTAAACCAATGTTCTAACCAGTTGATTTTTTATCTCCTTTATTGTCCCTAGTACTGTTCATCAGTTCCTGCTGAGTTAAGTGTTCAATGCTTTCGGTGTAAATGGTCTCGGGTTTGCTTTCCGGTGTTGATCAGAATTTCTCGGTGTTAACCCAGGATCATGAGGATAATTGGGAGGCTCCTTAAAGTAGTAGCGTAATATGGTCCACGGGAAATAGGCAACGTGGCTATAGACGTCATTCAATGGCCACACCAAATCCAATTGAACGAAACCAGTTTGGTAAGCCAAGGGCCAACTTGGGCCGTTGAGGTTAAGTTAGTATTGTTCACCTCTCTTTTCAACACTTCCTAATGAATCCTTCTGTGTCAAACTGAGTTTTTCCATTCCCCTCGATAGCAAAATAAACTTGATTCAAGCTTGTTGTAAGCTTGCGTTAAGCTTATCATAACAAGTCTAAAGCTTGAATCATACTTACTAGCTGTCACCCGATAAGCTTACCATATCAAGCTTGTTACCATAAGCGTGAAACAGGTCTGCCATGACAATAGCGGTGAAATATGTCAACACAGCTGCCTAGGTTCAGTTTGATTTAAACTTACAATATCTAGTCAACCTAGTCCAGTCAATTTCAAACTTGAATTAAGCTTGTTACATCAATCGTAGCTACACAAGCGAAAATCAACTCAAATTCAAGTTTATTATAAGCTTAAATGCTATGTGGGTTCCGTAATGTTCATATTTTGATTAATTCCAATTTGATTTCATTACTTTTCGAGTGGGACCAGGTTCGATTCCCGGTGAGGGCTCAAAATTTCAGTGTTATCCCAGCATCGTGAGGATGCTACTGGTACAAAAGATGTAGCAGGCTGAAGTCACGTAAGTCAGACACAAGGGTAAGAAGAGACATTACGCTAACCCTCTATTTGACCGTAATACAACCGTCTGACAAGCCAGAGTTCTTCAAGGGGACGTCACGCCACCTAATCGTGAAGTCCACATTGGCGCTCTGCTTTAATAAATGTTACTACTGTAGAACCTCTGTAATCCGACACATATGAGACGGGGCCTTGTCAACATAGACTCTACTGTATTTATTTTTTGGTGACTTATAAATCTGTCTGTATGAATTGATTTCTTGTGGAATTTAAAGTGATCGACATGATCTTGAAATGGATACACTGATTTTTTTTTACGTATATTTTAAAATGAGTTCATCTAAAAAAAATCTAGAGAAAACCTAAGACATTATTCTTCAGGAAGGAAGTACATTCTACACTGAAGGTTGAGGGGAAAAAGTCAACAATTATTCGCCTTCCCTTCCTTCGGAAATCACACAGCCAAGTACTAGATGACCTGCCTCTCGGGAGTGCAGAATTTTCAAGAAGTTGTATTGACAAGACCAGTCGGCTCTCACTCATTTATCATTAACATTGTAGCCTGTTCAAGAATTGGCAATTACTGTCAGTCAACAACATTTACAGAACAGCGTCATGGATTGTTGTTTTGGACGAGAAAGAAAGTAAAAAAGAAAAAAGAAAGAAAAAAATGAGAGAGACCAAATCCTGTCAAGGTATGGCTTTTCTAAATATATAAATAAAAGTGCTCGGAGGACAACTTGCTTCTATCCTGTTATGTTTCTGATGGATGGGATTTTACGCTCCTTAAAAATTAAAAGTACCTGTTTTCTTCCTTTACGTAACACGCTATAGCAAAGCAGAATTTGGGAGCGTTGAAAACATTATAGTAACGGGAACAGGTTCTTTTTTTTTTTAGGAGAAATGCATTTTCAATCTCAAATCACTTTAAGACACGAGAAAGAACAAGATTTGTATAAGCTGTCAATAGAGATAAGAAACTATTGTACACTGCTGATCTAAAAGAAAGTTTAAAAAATTATAATAAATTAATATAACTTCTCAACAGAGATAAGAAATTGTTTCTATACATTGTAAAACAAAAAGTAACCCGATAGCTCTAGGATACCGGGATCATTCCCAATAATTTATTTTAACGTGAGTGAAACATACGTTTGAGCCTGCAGTCCTGCGCATATATTTCCAACGCATCTTTGAACACCAGATCTACTTAGAAACCTTACACGACTCTAATAAAGAATATACTGCCCCTACGTCCAATTTTAGATACTAAATAGAAATTCCAAATCCAAATCTGAAAGAGTTCGAACACTAAAAGGTAGGTTTAGTTCGCTGTCTTGTAATTAAGGTGTCTTGGATTAGATCCATCATTGAGGACATATTGACAATGATTTGGAACTTACATAAAACTGTAGATCTTGTCTGTATGGCGTGAATATCATCTGGAAGGAAGACAATGGCAATCTTCGGTATCCTTCGCAGAAGGAACGTCAGGGAATCCCCCTCCCCCCAGTTCCGAGAATGTTTCCGAAGTATTGAATCTCGTATCTGAATATCTGCATCTCAAGTCTGAATCTGGATATTTGAATCAAATCGTGACGAGAATTTTAAAATTGTTAATAGTTTATTTTCAAGTTCATAATTTTCGACGACTTCGACCAGTAACGTAAATAGAATTTTGGGAACGCCATGCAAGGAACTTTTTAGGGCTCTTGTCTTGTTAGGGCCTTCTAGTAGCGTAAAATTCCATACACCAACTGTGCAGATCAGTGTAACCAAATTTTTGAAACCGATATTCTCTACAAACTGCGTAAAAAAATTCCCTTCCAGACAAAAGAAATCCTTAAATTTTACTAGCCCTGAGAATGATTCAAAATGCCACGAACTTAGAGGTGATTTTTGTTGTATTGTTTGCCATTAAATTAGATTTCGCCTATTTATATGTCGTCTGGACACTTGGACCGCCCGCAACGTGGGGTCTCGTGGAATTGTAATTACGCCCCCGGCCTGGACCATAGTTGCATAAACGCCATAAGTGAAATTCAAATTCATCATTTTTGAAAGATGAATATAGACTATCAAAATATTGAGGTTAAAATTTAACTTAGCAAATTTAACCCAGTTCACAGATGTGTTAGAAATAATAAATAGAAATTGTAATGTAATAGTTTGTATTTAGTACATGTTAAAGAGAAAAAAACGTTAATTTTAATTAAAAGAACAAAATGACAATTTTATACTATGGTTCCGATTGAAGGCAAAGGCAAACTATCATTAGTACACCCTGCTTAGGAATCTTCGGTTATAGAATTGCCTGCAGCCCTAACACCAACCACCATTATTGCCATTGTAATTCCAACACTATCAACGAAGCCCGGACAAAATTTACATGATTTGTAAAATGTAATATCATACTTGCTCGGTGCAAACCCCGTAGTAAGGGGGCTACGGGAAGTATAAAATTTTCCTGGTTTGAGGCAAAAATATACTTTTAAGTGCGTACAAATAGACGGTAAAATAATATTTCGTGACCATGTTCCATTAAATCTCCCGTGCCTCCCCCGCTATGGTTAGCGACAAGGCTGCAAAATTCAAAATGGCGGATTCAAAATGGCGGACCTAAAAATCCATTTTCCACACCGTTTGAGCTAGAGATACGAAATTTGGCATAAAGGTGCATTATGACGAGTAGCTTAGGGAAATATCACACCATTTGGGAAAATTCGCCATCTTGGATCCAAAATGACCGCCCAAAATCCCATTTTGCACACCGTTTGAGCTGGATAAATGAAATTTTACTTGAAGTTGTACTATCACAAGTAGGTCACGACAAAATAAGAAAACTTTCAAAAAGTCGTCAACTTGGATCCAAAATGGCCGCCCCTAAAACCCTATTTCCAAATCATTGGAGGTAGAGAAACGAAATTTTCTTTGAAGTTGTATGACCAAGAGTAGGTTACAATAAATGGGGCAAATCTTCCCTTTGGGGGCGCAGCCAACCGTGGGAGGGTGAAGATGTACTCCGTGGTGGTGTAGTGCTGCAGAAAGATTTTGGTTAAGATAAAGGAGGCGCATCCTCTCAAAAGCACTGAAGTTGAGGGGGCGAGCCCCGGCTCCCAGCGAAACTTCGAAATCTACCTCAGCCTGTAGGCCTACCGAAAGGGATTTTTTTCAAGAGATCACTTGTACTGACAGTTCAGTTATCTAAATCGAGTTTCAGTGATTGCATTAAAGATGGTGCTGACTATTAATTTATGATTTTTTTACTGTTCTCTTTTAGTATTAAAAACACTATCCACCTGAAATATCAAGCATTAATATTGTAAAATTAATGTCTAAAGTAATCTAGTAACAGAAAAATTCAAGGAAATTCAAAAGACTAACACCAGCTTAAACAAAAAAGGTGTATCACAGTAGAAAGAGAGTCATTTACTTTATCTTGGGATCGGGAGTCTACGTATTATATTATTTGAAATTACTTGCAAATACTTCTTATTTTTGTTGAGATGCAAAAACAGCGGAAATATAATTTCTATCTGTTACGTTGCATCTCTATACCATATTCAACACAAATATCCACCTATTATGCACGGTGACATCACAACTGACATACAAATTCTTGAAATAACTCTGTTCAGGACCGAGGAGGAACCCGTCAGGAGATTATCTCTTTTAAACGCCACGGATCGGATCGATATTTGGGCGGAAAGTGAGTTGGAGTCCTGCTGTTGGCTATCCAGAATGAGGGATTCAGGATTTACGTCAGTTTCATAAATACAAGGTAACCAAAAAAGTTCTTGTCGTTTTTAATGTCTTATTAAAAGATCTTACCAATGATACGGAAATGAGTGAGCGATCGGGGTGGGAGTGTAAATAATGACGCACTCATATCAGTCATGGTTCGGGTAGGGACGAAGGCAAATGGACGTGTCGAAACATTTCGTTCGGAGTTGTCTGCCTTATAATTTGTCCGCAGCCGAATCAAGTCGCCGAATACGTCAAGTCTTTGAGGAAACTATTGGAAATGAACGCACTACCACCAGGCATTGGTTCCAGAAACTCAGGCCGGGAGATTTGTCCCTGTATGATGAACCCCGCAGTGGCCGCCTATACGCCCTGAATAACGAGTCCCTAAAAGCGGCCATAGAGCAGGACACCAGCCAAACGTGTGGTGAGCTTGCCGAACACTTCCAGATTTCTGATGAAACAAACTTTACCTGCACAGCATAGGGATGGCGTTCAAGTTAAAGCAAGTGGGTACCCCACACACTGTCGGAAGCCAACAATGACGAAAGAGTTACAGTCTGTTTGTCGTTGCTTTCTTGGCAACCCATAGGAAAAACGTACAAGTTAATCAAAAGTGGGTATCCAACACATTGTCGCAAGCCAATAGGACCAACGAGTAACAGTTTGTCTTTGTTTCCTTTACAACGCAATACTCACCCATATTCGATCCAGAGCTCATCAGCGACAAAAAGTGGATCCTGTATGAGACTCCCAAGCGTGCAAGACATTGCTTGCCACCGCAGGACTCTGTGCCTCTCACCACAAGACCACCTCTACATCAAAGCAATATCATGCTCTGTATCTGGTGGACAAGTCGTCAAGTTGTGAACTACGAGCTGCTACCATCGAACCAAATGATCACTGTGGACTTGTAGCAGTTGCAACTTGTGCAACAGGCACTGCAGCAGAAGGAGCCAGCATTGGTGAATAACAAGACAATGCCAGGCCTCATGTGGTACGGGACCACGGGTGGCCAGCGGTACCATACAGTGACGTGACTGGAAGATACTGTGCAATCCATCGTACTTTTCGGACATTACACCAACAAATTAACACTTGTTCCATTTTATGAACAACCACCTTCATGGGAAATCCTTCACCAGTGAGCGTGACTTACGGCAGACACTCACGGTCTTCTTTGCTTCCAAGACACCCAGACCTCTAGTTTTATCGCCAGGGCATTGTTGCAGCTGCAGGAACGTTGGCAAAAGGTTATGTATGCCGATGAAGATTACTTTGAGAACTAGCGGTAAGCGACCTTTGCTGTATATCTTTCTGTATCTTTCAAAACCGGTAAGATCTTTTTGATTACCTTGTAGAATACCGAGAAAGTACCTATACTAAGAGCATGGCCACTACTTTCCCCACCCGTATTTCCGGAAGAGTATTCTCCGAGGTATCGAGGTATGCCTATCAGGCAAGTTATGACATGTTTAGATCCATCCTAGCTACCATTTCAGCTCAAGATTGTAAACTAAGGAGAAGGTGATGAAGTTCACCCTAAAAGTACCTACGTCACAAACTACGAAAATGTGATTGCTCAGAATGGAGAAAAAATTATTTATACCAAGTAATGAATGAATTGTTGGATAATAGAGAGTTTTTACACTTAAGTTTTATATTAGAAAAAAAAAACGAATTAAGAAGAATATTAATTGATTATGCTATAAACTCTCAAAAACGATAAAATATTGCAAATCACCTTTGCGGAGGAAGTATCTATTAAATTATATACTATTCTTACTCAACCTTGAGAACGAAAAAGGCTTTTATTTATCTCAAGCTGGATAATTTAATAAAGTTACTAGAAGTCTATTTCCCTTTCGTTTTTCGTTGTTTGTTTTTACTTTTTTTTCACAAGCAAACATACTGATGGAGCAGAAAAGAATTGCATATTTTCGTTTCTTCCGCCATAATTCGAATTTCAAAATGTGTGCTCATGCAAATTTTGATCACATTCGAGCTCAAATGCTTTGGGTGATATCGATAATATAAAACTTAAATTCTTGTCTGTGGCGAGTGGTCAGAAAGTGTGGAAATGACCTTATACTTTTAGATTGCTGAAAGAATTTGAAAGTAAATACATAGTAATGGGTACTGGGTCGAAGGCGCCACCTGTTGGAGGTTATATTCTACATAGTTGCCATCTTGAAGTCGGCCATATTGAGTCTCGATTGATTTTTTTTTTAAATGGGAAGAGGGTAGTGTGATATGTCATTCTGTGCTATAATTTTACGGGAAATACGTTTCTGAAGTCAGTTTTCCTATAAATGTATTATTGTGAGACAAAAGGGAATATGGCACTAGTATGGGGTAATGATCCAATAGCCTGAAAATACCCATTCCATTTGGTAATAACGAAGGAAATAATACACCAATAAATACAAATCTATATCTATACTCAGGAGTAATTTGTATGCATTTGGGTTTAATTTCCCTTGTATTTGTACAAATAGGATAGTTACTAAGTATTAAAATATGATTACATATTTCAATATATAGTTCTTGTTTATCATGGAAAATTAATTTTATTTACTATGAATAACAAATCGATTTCAGACTCGAAGTTGCTTCCTATGAATTTCGATAACGACGCGGAATCCGATCCATGTAAAAGTAACTTTTTTTTCGGTCTACGTAACCACCTCTAAAATTTGTCTTAAAAATTTGGAAGCACCCTGTATAAACCCTCGAAATCCTTGTCTTTGTCTGTGTGTCCAATGTGCAAATCCACACCGTTGGATCAAACTGTTTCAAACTTTGCGTAGCTTTCTCACTTGACCACAAAGAGACCATGGATTGGACTAAACGGGGTTTCAAAATTTTGAGCCCAGGAGGATAGCGTGACTCTGAGATCACCATTTGCCTAATTAAACTAATACTATACATAATATCTCCTTCTGCAACACACACGATAGTTACATTGCTCTGGATTAGATATAAGAAAATATTATGACCTTGACATAAGTTTACCACCCTGAAGGTGATTTTTAAAAATTTGTCATCCGCTGAGTTCTTCAGTTTGGGTTTGATTGCTACAATGACTGTATTCGGTTCACTGATTCAACTTTATTCATCCGAATAATAAGCCGTACAAGTATTACGTAAGCATTCAAGCTTTGCTTATTTTTCTAACAATGAAGAAAGGGGAATGTTTACGTAAGATTCGCTTAAAAACATATCAGTGTTGATTTAAAGATTTAAACATATCTTTGGACTCTGAAATAATGATCAGACATTTTATATTTGACAAGTCTTACGTAAACACAAGGGATGGGATCAGGTATATGCTTATTTTTACTAATAATAGGGTCTAAAATATCTAAAAATATGCTTATGTAATATTTGAATGTGATAAGTTTAGTTTTATTATTAGAATCTAAATAATAGAAAATTCGAAAGTAACAGTTAGTAAACGGGCATCTTAATAATCTTATAAATGATTATTCGAAAAACGTGGCTCAGTGGTAAAGCGTTGGCTTATTATTCGGGAGGTTCTGAGATCGATCCAGCGACTGATCATCCATCCTGACTAAGGTTTTCCAGTATTTTTTTCTTTCTCAGTCGTACCAGGAAAATGCTACGATGGTAACTACAAAATATGTCCTGGCCGTCTACCTTTCAATATCCCCTCCCCCGCACTCTATTCCGGCCTGAGCCTCAGATCTCTACAGGCCTTAAAATAAATTCAATTCGTAGCAACGAATATTCGAATAATGAATCGATAGAATATTCGAGACAATGAATCTACAAAAATCCGAAAAACGAACAAATTTGTACTAGAATGAGTACTAATGTATTTCATATTTCAATCAGCAAACGTCCGTATGGTACATAATTAGTTAGATACTATTTAAGAATACTCTGAGATGATTCAGTCAGGAAAGGATCATTCGAATACCAGATAAAAAAAAATATGTAAATTTTCTTCTCACTAAATTTTTTTATACGGTAAATGTTGACAAATACATGATAAAATTTGTCACTGCCGGTACCGGGTCCAACAGTTACCGGGCGGGTGATCTGTCATCCGACTACTATAACCACAGCGAATTTCGATGTATATGGTGACTCAGCGTTCCACATTCACATCCAAGTATTACACATACGTGGAAAAAGTTTATTTAACGTTCAAAAAATCGGGAAATATCTTCCTTTTCGACTTTATATTAAAAAAAAAAAGTAAAAAAGTCAGACATTTAGCTATTTTATCAACGTTTTCGTATACGTGTACTACTGGGGTAGAAATTGGCAATGTCACCTGTAAGATCCGACCTCGAATCCAAATCACAGCAGCGACCAATTTCTCTGATTTTTTCTAAAAAAAAAATAATATTTTCTGGTTTTGCGACGAAATTTGATCCATTAACATATTTCTTTGCTAGCATTGTTATACGATCATTACTATCCGTAGGGATAATTGTTCGACTATTCGATATCCGGATAATTTTGATCATTCGATTAATGTTTTTTTCTGCGTTATTATTCGATTGTTTTATTATCTTTGATCCGGATAATTGTTTAATTATCCTTTATCCGGATAATTTTGATAATTCGTTTAACATTTTCTCCGTGTTGTTACATACTCACTATTATAGAATAATCGATTAATGATCTTCTATCCGGATAATTATTCGATTATCTGTTATCCAGAGAAATTTCGGATGACAAAACGATTCGAAAAAAAAAATCTGTTGTAGAATATCCGAATAATATATTATTGAATAATTGGATATTGACAGTCCTAGCTACTTGCAAGCTCATAGATATAATACTGGTTGACCTTCAATGCAAAGAAACAAAAAAAATATGTTTGTCACCATGTAAATAATTAATGATACACAAAGGATGTATATGTATAAATCTTTGTTAACACATGCTCTAACTTAAATTGCAAATAGTGAGAAAACATTATGCGTTGTGCAAGAACAAAATCTTGACAAACACACACTCATCTATATATATATATATATATATATATATATATATATATATATATATATATATACAGAGAGAGAGGGGGGAAGGGAGATAGACATTAAAACAACGGAAGTTAATGCGTGAGCTTTTGTCACACATATATATACTTCATAGCTTCCCGTTCACATGCAGGACACACGCACCGAGCAAGTAATGAACAGGAAAATCTTTTCACTTCCGGTGACACGTGCGTAAAATGACTTTGTTCCGATCTTTTCACATATCCACACAAGATAAAACCACTTCTTTATAGTTGATGAAATGGTATCTAAACATAAAACCCTATAATTCACACATAATACTCTTACATTATTATTTAAATACTAACGTTTTCTCCTGTTAAATTTCTCTGTCGTTGCTAAGAAATATATTCGTATTTCCTAATTGAGATAGTGTGACAATGCGAATAATGTGTGTGTACACAAATAGGGGGAGATGCATGTAAGTGTGTCGCAATCTTTCATTAAGTATCTAAGTAGTTTTCGTGACGAAATATATCTACTAACGGGTCAATTAGATGTTAAACAATGCGATCTAGTAAGGTCATATTTCTAAGTATAGCATAACTAGCTATAAACAGAAACCTTGTCTGCCTTCATGAATCAACTGGTAATTAATATGATGGCTAAAAAGGCAACGGGTGATGATCATTAGTGATACAGTACAATATTTTTATTTCAGTCAGTTATATTGCAAAATAAAAGTTAACTTCAGTTCTCGAAATAAGCCCATTGGGTTAGCTGGTACTCTACCAATGACGTGCTAAACTGATAATTTCCTTATGATGTCATGCGTTGTCTTTTCAGGTGAAAAACTTCTGAAATCCTGTGTCCACTTCAGCTTGGTTTTGGAACTGTCTACCTCAGAAGACCTGAGCCATGCTTGGTCTGGGCTATAGGCTACATGTGACAAAAAATCGATACCCGTATCCTTCTCAAGATTTGCTTTGGTTGTGCTTTAGTGGAAGATTGATAGATGAAATTCAATGGAATTGGAGCAGGAACGTATCCTGTGGACTATCTAGACTACCACCGCAGCGTAAGCTTGTGAACAAATATTTTGATCTGCACAAGTAATATTAATTTACATGAAGGGGAGGCCAGAACGCCCATCATCATCAACAACATCATCATCAATACTATGTGTGACCTCTGTCTACTTATTACTTTGGCTAGTGGTAGTCCCACCTGTGAATTCAGAATACGCCACTGAATTAGAGGTGTATTAAAGAGTATCTCAGGTATATAAGTACACTAGCTTACGATATATCCATTGTGCTATTCTTAAGAAGATCTATAAATATGATGCTGATACTATGTGAAGAACACAGGAAAGGAACGTTATTTGTCCATTTTTAGTGAAATTGAAATAAGAGTGCAATCTATTAGCTCTTTGAAAGACCTTTCTAACAAACTATCATGCATGAAAATAGAATGCACAATGCGTCTCCTACAGGCAAATTTATATTTGATATGTTAAACTTTTTTATTTATATGGATCAGTCTAGTAACTTTCGACTTCGGCCTGTCACGATTCGTCTTTAGCTGTTAAAATCTACACCCCTGCCTCTCCCGTTATCTTCGAGATGATGGCCTACCGCCGCAGACCGCTCGGCCACTCGGCCGACATTGATGTGTTAGTATACGCAATGCTAATTCTGGGCTTTTAAAACGCTCTCCTGTAAAACCAATAAAATGGACAAAGCACGTTCTTTTCCGGCGCTCTTCATGTGGAATGAATAACCTTACTCTAACCTGGAATGGTGAATTGTTATTGTTTATGAGATGGTATAATTATTGAAATTCCGATCTGAAAATTGACTTTGCTATAGATGCCACTCGAAAAGCACTTGTCAAATAATATTGCCAAATAGATCACATCATATTTATTTATTGGAAGTTAGCACCGATACAGCAAACGCCAGTTTACACCGTTCTTGTAACAAAATGATATAACAATAAAAATAATAACAACAAAGAATTATACAACAGAAAATAAGATCATTTTTTTAACATTCATTCTAGATTCATATAACAAGCCTTTCGAAATTTACTTTTACTGACAAGCATACATACTGATGGGGCAGAAAAAAGTTCTAAATTTTTTGTTCCACCATGGCTAGAATGTCAAAATATGTGCACATGCAAATTTTGGCAACTCGAGCGCAATTACTTTGGGAGTTATCGATGATATAAAAGTCAGATTCTTGTTTTTGGAGAGTGAAGAAAAAGTGTGGAAATACCCTTAGATTTGTAGAATGCTGAAAGAAATGAAAAGCAAATACATAGTAATGGGTACTGGCTGAAAGGGTATTACGCCCGCTGGAGAACGTGGAAAAGTCAGGGAATTTAGTTATTAATAGTACAAAAAATCAATAACGTTATTATTTTTACTTATCTGCTTTTGACCATGCAAAGCGTTGTGATTATACTTTTGTTTTTCGACTAAATTCCCTAGCATGAAGAACTCGAAGAACTACGGTGACCAACTGAACTTGGTTGTACCAGTTTCACTTTTTATGAACTTAATGACAAGATTAATATTTTGTGAGTGGCAAGATTTAATATTTTGTGAACTTAGTGACAGTTTGGTTGATGTGTTTTCGAATAAATAATTTAATGTCATAAAAATACACAGAAAGGCAGAGGGTGGATGTTGTGGTGGGTCTTTCTGTATATATTTTTCTTTTCTTATGCAACTTTTAGCTAACAAAAATTTCCTAATTTTAGATGCTAAAATATACACTAAAAACTCAAGAAATTCAACCTGGAAAATGTGCTCTACAGACCTGGAAAACCTGTGAAAGTCAAGGAAAATGAAAATAGAAATTCCCTGGTAACCCTGAAATATTGAAATAGGCCTCCATTGTATGTTCGTGTCTTGTTTGTCAGCCTGATTCACCTCCATATCAATTTGCACATCAATATGTCCATAGCATTCGTTATCAAGAATTGGAGCAATTATGTCTAATAGCCTTTTCGCACAACGCTTGTTGTGCTATGGTTAAGTGCGGATTTAAAAAAAGAGTTCAAACTTCGACCTCTTAAATATCAGCGGATGACGTCCCAGACAAATCTCTCTTCTGGGAGCACGACTTCTCTGGATTTGGCTCAGAGAAAGAATAAGAACTCATATATCCTCTGAATGACACAAGAGAATAATGTTAATCAATAAATATCCATGCTTACAATGCCTATCGAGCGCCAGCCAAATCTACTACAAACTTGATATTCAAATTTGCCCCCAGCTCCCGACTGATATACAATCCGCACGACACTTCACATAGAATACCTAACGGGAGCCAGATACCTGCCTCGCAGATACATAAATTACAGTTTGGCTGCGGCGAAGTTAGGATACGAACTTAACAGAGCTGTAAATAACATAAATCAGAACAATGCTGCTCAAATTAGAATCAACGTGCTTCATAAAGGTGAGGTCTTAGGATCAAGCTCTTATTGTGAATGATACACAAGTTTTTCTGAGAGAGATTAATAGTATTTATTTCTGAAATCCTTGCTTGCTCTAATTTTCTGATCAAATTCATCTAACGAAGATTCTCCGGTGCTTCAATAAATCGTGTCTTTAAACCCACCCCAAAAAA